>SZWC01002803.1:26846-60752 GCA_023375785.1 Penium margaritaceum | reverse complement strand
CTATAGATATAGATATAGATATAGATATAGATATAGATATAGATATAGATATAGATATAGATATAGATATAGATATAGATATAGATATAGATATAGATATAAATATAGATATAAATATAGATATAGATATAAATAATTATAAAGATATAAATACAGATGTGGATATAGATATGGATATAGATATAGATATAGATATACATATAGATATATACATAAAATTACATGTGGATGTAGATATAGATTTAAATAAAGATATGAAATTAGATACTAATATAGATAAATGTTTGGAAATAGATAAAGATAAAGATGTAGATATTGATATGGATTTAAATATAGATATAGATACATATATATAGATAAAGATATACATTTAGATATATATGGATGTAGATATAGATATTGATATTGATATAGACATAGAGCTAAAAATGATACACATATATATAGATATAAATATATATATATACATAAATATAAATATCTATATAGATAGAAATATATATTTAGATATAATATTTACATTTTATGTTGCAAAAGCCGTTAGTATTAATCATGTAATATAATATTCACATAACATGTTCCATAAATATGGAAGATATAATATTCACATCTAATATTCACATAAAATGTTATTGTTCATAATAAAATATTCACATATCATATTCACATAAATTGTTCCATAAATATTGATCTTAGATTATGTATACGTATATATGAACACATAATTACGTAGATGAATTTGACAGACGAACGAAGATGAAAAAAACGTGTTTCAAATGTATTGAATGTCATTAGAGGATTTAAAATCCTCAGTTATTATGTTAAGGTTCTGTTATAAAGTTTTGAACTTAATATGTAGCATATTATCACCTAATAAAGATTGATGACCTTCATTTTAAATTTCTAATCCTCACCATCAGAAGAAAATGTCATTCTTTCACAAATGTTCCCTTTCCAAAGTGTAGATGTTTCTGGTGAAGGGTTTAATCTAGAGATTCTACAGGATTATATCTTTTGCGGTATTCAAAACGTGTATTTTTGTAGATTTATTAGGCAACGTGCGCTTGGTTGTAACATTCATAATTGACCACCTTTCTTTTACTTGCATCGAGTTCAGATTGAGCATTGAGTTTGAACTCTACGGGGATGGATATTTTCTGGGTCTTGTAGTCGCTATCGAGTATCGTTTTCGGATTTAGTCTACCGACTATTCTTTCTCATCGTCATGGTTTTCCTCATAAAGTATCTAAATACGCGCTGTACTGTTTGGTCGCCACGATGGGGTTTTGTTGCACGTATATGATGTCGAATCTGTTACCGCGCGTGTATGTACACATTTCCTGGTTAGCGCGCGTGGATTATGTCTTCACTGTTGACTATTTGCCTTTTGTACCCTCAACTTTTGTTATGTCTACACCTGAAACTAGGTGAATGCCCACGATACAGGTAAAACAACCTCCGGACTCAACCCCATGCTGGACATCTTCGAGCAGCGGTAAAGGAGAGATGCAGTGAACGCGGATTGCAAAAGCATGTAAAAAATAACGAGCAGATAATGTGTCCGTTAGCGCAGTGGCATTCAATCCCACCACATCCAGACGACCCAAAATGACCAACGAAAGGGAACCAGAATGAAACCCTCAAAAACTCCGCACAGCCGCGTACGAAGAGACTTTGAAGTTGACACCCAAACTGTAATCGATAATCCAGCACGTTGCAATGAATCGCCTATCATGAGATGTTTTGTCTTTTCTGCACCGCTGGCACTGTTGTTGAGTGTATTGAGTCCGTGTTGGGACCCACATGCTGGTTGTTTGCTGACCTGTCCTCCTCGGAAGTGCACAAGAAAATGGCCAGTTCAGGATTCATTCTTCTGCAGATAGGTTCAAACCAGGGTCGTGCTTTGTCCGTTGCTACGGCTTTCAGATGGGCCATGTGCGCGGGAAAGACGGATGGCACGGTTCTTACGGGGTGAGGAAACAGTTAACCTCGATCATATTAACATGAGTTAAACACGAAGCACTTCTTGTCCACTATTACAAACGATTCTACATTTGAAAACTAGTTCAGAAATTCCCTTCCACCTGGCCAATGATGGAACTCCACAATGAGAAGAAAACATTGCTACAGAAGGTGATGAAATAATTTGGCATTTAAAATGAAGAAGTTCATTTAGCTGCCAATCTGTTATCTTTAAACGGCCATTATCTATTAACATTTTGAGATTCACTAAAACCAGTTTTGCCATATGAACCAAGAAGACAACATAATCACATGCATGTGATTATGGATTTGTAAGGCCTCAACCACATTCCACTCCTTACCTCCATCATTGCATTCATCACAAACATCACTTATGGCTTGAACATTCATCACAACACACATTAATCCTTACACATTGTAAGCACAAAGTGAAGCTAACTCACCTTTCTACCTTGTCCAATCCTAATGAAACACAAATCATCGCAATTTTAAGATCAAGATGTAAGGTGCAAGTTAATACCATTGGTGAATTCTGTTGATGCACGATATGATGCACCTTAGACTTACATGCGGATGTAAGGTCATGACAGAAACTGTAGACCAAGTAATGTGCTGTAGTAAGTGGATGCACGAATGCATCAATCCCATTCACGGATTTCTTTTTCTCAAAACACAATTCTTTAACATTTTGGTGCATGTTAAATCAGGATCTAGCATACGGACTAATCTCAAAGTTGATCATGGTCTTTCAAAACGTGTTCTACATTTTGGGGTCTTGAAGCTCATGTTTCAAACAACTAGATTTGGGGAAAAGTTGTTAAGGTAAAATGTATGCTAGATTCCAGCTTAACTCTATCTTGAAGAATAGGTTGGTCTGTATGCGCCCAGATTACAAACAAAAGGAATTCTTAAATAGAAAATTCAACACTTCACTCATCCTCCACTCCTAGCTTGGCTGTACGATCCTCCTTCCATGTGGTTATGCCTCACAGAACGGTCATTTGAATGCAACCAACCATACCCAATGTGGACTTCATTAGTTTTTTGCGTAGTTCTTCTGAGTTGAAATGGTTGAGGCGACCATTTGCATCCCATCTTTAGACTTTATTTAAAAAGGCATGCCTTCTTGTTCTAAATTAATTCATAAACAACCCTTTCCGAATGTAATGGAATGGGAGTCAGAGCATTTGCAATGAATTCTATTGAAGGCTTTTTTTTTCAATTTGCATTAAAATCATTGTTGTCAGCAGATATGACCATAACATGCATTCATGAAACATCGCCTTATGTCAAACTTGGAACCATTGACCCCTTCCAACAAGGAATATGGGTGAAAAAAACCTCTTCTCCTTTTTGGGTTGTCTACCCACTCAGATGAGGGAAGGGGAGGGAATGTCCCCATCTTCCTTTTCAAGTGGTCAGCTCCCTTGAGCTGAAGGATGAGAAGGGTCGTATTTCACCTTCCCATCACTCAAGGAGAGGCCATCTATCACAAAAAATCTGTGAATTGCCATGATGCTTGGCTTGTCCAACTCTCTTCAACGTGCCCTGAACTCAAGAGCAAATCCTAGCACACTCATCCCACCTTCAATGCATAGTGTACATCAATAGTCGGGCGGTGTTTGATGTCTCGTCCAAAACAAGCCATTTATAAAATTTTCACAAAAAATCGTTTCATGTAGGGCTCTCCTCTGCGTTTGACTTCTAATCACTTATGTCTCCAAGCTCTACCTCAGATATCTCACCCACGTGGACAACCCAAGGAGGAGAAGAGACGTCTCTCTCTCTCTCTCTCTCTCTCTCTCTCTCTCTCTCTCTCTCTCTCTCTTTCTCTCTCTCTCTCTCCCTCTTCCTTTCTCTCTCTCTCACATGGATGGACAGCCCGAGTGGGAGGAGGTAGGGCATCCTTCCTCTCTTCCCCCCTCTCACATGGGCCGATAGACAAAGGGCTAGAGAGAGAGTGTCCTCCCTTTCTCCACCCTCTCCCATCACCCAAAAGCCTAAGGAAGACAGAAAAAGGCATCCTCCCTCTCCCTCCCTCTTACATGGGCAAACATTATAAGGGAGAGGGCAGAAGGCATCCTCACTTGCCCTCCCTCTTACATGGGTAGATGGCTTAAGGGAGAGGAGAGATGACAACCTTGCCTATTTCCATATCTTACGTGATTTACCCATAGTAACATAGGTTACTCTTATAATGTCTTGCCTTTATCCCCTTTTCTTTAGAGACCTCATTTCTCCAACCATTTCTTCATGTACTGATGTAAACGTTGAATGCAATGATTTCTAATGATTTTTTCTCTCATTGAATTTGTGATTTTTTTCATTTGATGAGATGAATGTTCCACCTAATAAATTACGTTCTTTTCTTCAAGGTGTTTTCAAACAAATGTAACCAAGTTTACTAGCACATTGAACTTTCATGATATAATGTTGAGATATACCCAGTTTCAACCGTCAGGTTGTGGAATCAAACTGTATTAGGTTTCCTTTTTCCCGCTCAAAAAGGCCAATAAATATCACATGACAAAGTTTTGAGGGGTAATGCTAAAGTTGATACCTCTTGATCATGTCGGGTGACCTTTGAGGTTCCTTGAGCAGGATGTGACCCTTCAGATTCTACCTCAATGGTTGTTGTTGAACACCCTTCCTCACTTGTCTTATTTCTAAGTGGTAGCTTCGACCTCTTGGTGATAATTCAAGTGGTAGTAACCATTCATCTTCCACGTTACTCTTTATCTGGCTCGGGTGGTTATTTAACCACCATGGTGCTTATGAAAATAACCGCAACATTTGAGACAAGAAGCACCAAGGAGGCCCTCCCAAGACTACTATAAAGGGCTCAAGTCACCAAGTCTATTAAACCTTCATACATCACATTATGCTTTTAGATTCCATCTCATACCTCCATAACTTACCTTTACAAGCCACAACCTCTACATACACTTCAAGCGCTGCATTAGGACACACCTCTTGCATAGGCATGTGCCTTCCATAGTGAAACTAGTGGATTTCCTAGTAGTATGCCCTAGTATTGTTTTATAGTCTTTGTCTCAAAGAATTGAGGGAAGGAGCCTATGGGTCCACAATTTTGCACTTGATGTTACATCCTTGTAATTCATTTAGAGAAACATTGATGTACTCATCCATATGATCTATATACATATATTCTCATTCCACCGTCCAAACCTTGTCTTTCCAAATTCCGTTCCAAGGTATCCCATCCAAATTCTACAAATCTTACGATGGTATCAAAGCATGACAATGGCCTTTGAAGACATTAAGTGACCCACCATAAGTGCCACACCATTGAAGGCAAGGCAAAACAAATTCATGATGTTGACGTGGTTGCAGATTTCAAATGTTCTCCAAGAAAGGTTTTTACCAAAAGCCTACTCTCTTAGTATGTGAAACGGATCGTAGACATCTCCAAACTCTAATACTTGTTGGACTGGCGACTCATCTACCTTGAATAAAGTTTGAGGCTATTTTTTAAAGTCTCCATGAAGAATCCACATGGCATGCAATGGGAGTAGAATCATCGAATATGTCTTACACACAATCAGCTAGCAAAGCTAGAAAAAACATATTTGTTCAAGGAATTGGTGGAAACTACTACAATAGTCTACACAATGCCAACTAATAAGGGTGGAATTTCAATAGACTTGTGCTCGGTGGTGACAAACATTGCTACAATATTTTATGTCTTGTCTTCACAAAAAGTAGGAAAAGCAACAAAAATTCCAAGGAGGGTGCAAAAAACATTTTGACATAACAAACAAAATCAGCTCACAAAGGTGGAATGCCAACAAATTTTCTATAAGCAATAACAGACAAAGTTGTATCGTACAACAATGAACTAGCTAACTAAGCTACTTCATTGGAATGACAACATGTTTGCTATGGTTAAAAGCACACATTATTGCACAGTTCAATAACAAAATTGTTCATAAATCTAGAAGAGCAAGAGATTTGTTTGAAATGACAACGCGTGTTGATACAACTCTCCACAAGAATCTGGATGATGAAGGTGAAACAACATCAAAGGTGCTTATGGATGCGAAACACGATGATACATTTTCAGAAAACAAATCAATTAAGAAAGCCAAAACAATTTTTTTTTGTCAATAATGGCCATAGACGCTACTGCAAACTCTTCAAACATAGTACCAAACAAAGCTAGAACGGAAGAGCATTAGGCTAGTTGCACGTCCACTGCAACTACATTGCCAAATGACAAAGTTAGAGAATGAGTGTGAAGCTCTATCTGTGTCAATTGTAAGTACGTTACAAATTGAAAATTCTGGAATAGAAAAGCATGAAACACGATTCTTTTCAACTGCAACTACGCTTAACCATGCTATAAATCAACACTTAAATCTCTTTCATAACCTACGGCAAGTTTGTCGACAGGATATGAAGTGAGAATGAAAATAGCATTCTCCACAATGGCAATAGAATAAGCTATCAAACTCTACTCATTTCCAGGTGACAAAGCCACAACAAACGAGCACAAAGCATTTCTTGCATTAGTTCCATAATCTTTACACATTTTCTAGAAGAGATACACCAAGAGAGGGTGAAGATTCCTCAATTTTGACTATATAAGGTCCATCATTCAAACCACATATAGATTCAAAACTAGCACACCTTTTTTTTCATAAAGAAGGCATCACCATGAAAAATTCTCTGATTATAGCTAATGAATATAGTAATTATGCAACTTTTCCAGACATTCTGATGAAATTCATGTGCTTTCTTGTTGGCATAGGAAGCCAAATCCTTCACGTGGACAACTCCATATCACCAAAAAATGCTTTGAAATTTCCATCAACAACATTGTGAGCGTCAAGAGGAAGGCAAAGTGTGAAGTTAATTCCTAATTAAAAAAACTTGTAGGAAAAAATATTTTATAAAGAATAAAAGTGTAACGGAGACAAAATTCACATTTCACCGCAAAGAAGTCAAGCCGTAAACTTGTTTTTGGAGGTATTATGGCGTCGTTTGGGTCTTTTAGTAATTCTTCACCTTCATTAGTGGAGGAGAGAGACACCTTACACCACCTACTACATAGGGAAAAAAAATAAAAGGGTAGGGGAAGCGATTGGGGGCCCGCTTCTGTAACTGCTTCTCATGTAGCATCGGCAAAAATGAAGGTCCTCTTTCAGGCCATCAAAGGCAAGTTACAATGATCGAGGAACAATTAAGGATTATGATGGTTTATAAGATTGAATCTTAGAAAACAGAAGGCAACAAGGCACAAGAACACACTCCCTTCACATGTAACCCATCCTTTGTGTTTTACTAGCATCATGACCATTTCATCATCTCCTTTTATCCTCGACAAGTGAAGAGAGTGAGGGGGAATCAAACATGTGGCTCCATCTCAAACACAACAACCATCATCACTGGCCATTGTCGACTAAGAGGGATGCGTTATGGGGAAATAATCTCCCAAGGATCCTTTTTCCATTTGCACAAGGGTTGTAAAATTCACATGAGAAATTTGTTATGAGCAAGAATTTTGTCCTTGCTTGTTCATCACGTAAGGTGACCTTTGAGTTCCTTGGATTAGGATGTGATTGTTCAGCTTCCACAAGAAGGGTTGTTTGTCAACATCCTTCTTTAGTTGTCTTATTCTTAGGTGGTATCTTCAACATCTTGGTAAAAATTCAATTACTAGTGGCCTCTCATCTTCAAGGTGAATCTTCTACTTGCGTGGGTTGTTATGTAACCACCTAGGTTGTTGTGCAACCACCTACAAACTCCAAGGCAAGAACCTCCAAGGAGGCCCTTACATAACTACTTCAAAGGGCTTGGGTCACTCTATCTAATACGCCTTTAGATATCACATTATGCTTTGATATTCCTTGTGATGCCTCTTTAGTCGTACTCTGAGAGCCTCAACCTTTTAAAGTACAAGAAAGTTCCTGGGAAAACACAACTTTCAAAAGCGTGCACCTTCTTCAGTGCAAGCTAGTGACTTTATAAGTAGTCTACTCTTGGTCTTGTTTTCCAGACCTAGTCTCAAGGACGATTGTTCTATGTGTCCACAAGTCTACATTAGTGGCTACATGCTTGTAGTTGGTATAAGGAGCTCTTCATGAAATTCTCCATGTGATTTGAAACTTAATACAAATATCTAGATTGAACCATCCAAACCTTACCCTTCCAAATACCTATCAAAATTTACCCATTCGCATTCCACAAATCTTAACATAGAATACATATTCAAACTTTCATACTCCCCCCTAAATTTTCACATTGGTTAATTCACATGGTGTTCACAATGGGTCCATAATCTTGTTTAGGGTCTTCGTGGCTGTTTAGAAACGCTTTGGTAGTCTTATGAATCATGCGTGCATAAATAGAAGAGTCAATTTTTGTTACACTATGGTCATGGAATCCATGTCAGGTTTTTATTTGTTTTCATATCATGTATGGATTACGCTTTCACCTTATGGTATACTCCGAAAGTTGTGCGCATGCCAAATGGTGGAGTGAAGTGGAGGTCACGTGGCAACTACAGTGCGGGGGGTGGGTAGCACAGGGAGATGTGTGCAACAACTGGATTTGAGGTTCAAGATAGACTTGTTTAATAAAAAAGTGTGCATTCATCAGGTTTGAAGAGGAACATTTTCAATTCCATTTTCCCATATACTCATGTATCCTAGTTTGGTAGTGTTCCAAAACTTTGCCATTATTGCTCTAAACAAAGCTTTACTAAATTCCTTCAAAAGCACCCATGTAAACTTAGGTAGACTTTGGGTAAAACAATGTTTCTTTTACGAATCAATTATGGGGGGGAGAAATGGTTTTGAAACTTACTTGAATCATGAAGCAAAAATGACCCCATCCTCTTTCTTCGTGCTCTCATCCTTCAGCACGATGTTTCCATTCATGCTATTTACATGTTGCTAAAAGTCTTCAAAGACATTTTTGCCTTACCTAAATTATTCGTATTGATGTGATTTCTATATGGCTCATACTTTGATTCCATGAGAAACCACTTGCATAATCCCTCTATAATGACACCCACCACGAGCTTGAGGATAGCAAAAGCACATGTCTCGTCTATTTCCCACATGGTGAAGTATTCATTGATATGCTCATTACACGCTTGGATCATGCTAATGTTGGCTGAATAATCCCTTGGGGTGAAGGTAGCTAGCAAAAAAACATGATGCATGTGTGGGAAGTTGTTTCCTAACCAAAGACAAAAAATGGCACTACAATGTTGGCAGCGCGCATCAAGAACAAGGAGCATATGCACGAAATTAGGAGCAAAACCATACATCATTTAACTTTTCTCATAACTCTACTACACTAAACCACACATTCACTATTTGGTGATCTCATTGTTATCCCAATGATCAGGTATATGCACTACGAACCATCCACGGTCAATGAATTCACATGCATGCATGCCTTTATAGAGGGAATGTGCAAACGTTTGCTCATAAATGACTTGCATGGGCAGAAAAAGTCCTGTAAATGAGGATATTGCTAACAATGTAATTGCATGTTTGTTTTCAAACCAACTATGCACACATGATCAATTCCCTTGGACATATAGGTGTTGGAAATGGGGACCTATTGAATTGGTATGTGGTTGGCATTGATCACGAAAGTTGACTTGATCTTATGATTAGAGACAAGTGTGGCCACCAACGTGAGGAAGTGTTTGATACTCTTGGAAGTAGTGTAGAATATTTTTGGCTACTATGGTACTTGCATGTTATGTCCATCCCATGTGGTCCTTGAAGGACCACCAAACCAATGATGAAGGGAATTCATGATCACCCATGGCGATAGGATTGTCTAAAGCATGCCACTTGATGCCCATACAAGTATCCTTTTATGTGCTCTAGATTTTCACGAACATGCTTATGTTGATCTCGGGTGATTTATGTCATGATGGAATAAATGAAGTCTAGCTTTCTACCGGAAACATGTGCTTGCCCCTCCTACAATGTACGTGTAATTTGTTTTTGAGTGGCATAGGTGGCTACGTTTTCATGGCGATAGTTGATACCACTGTATATGATAGGATGCATGTTGACTGGTGGTCAAACACATTCATGTCGTCAGGTGTGTGGAAGGATCACAATGAGTACTTGCAATGTGCGTAAACTGACTTGTATGATTTCACAACCCTCTAGATGGTCAAGAAATGGCCATACGTAAAACATTTGGACTATGTCTTGTGTTTGAGCCTTGTGATGCCGCCACTATTGCTTTTTATGCTTATGGATTTTTAAATCATGGTCACAAGAGCCAAACAGTAAGTGCCTTTTTCATGCTTGAGCTCATCTTGTCCACCATTTTGTCGTTTTTGTTGCATGGTCGTGGGTATGTTTGCTTCTAATTGGCCTTGTGGCCACGTCATGGGTAGGGAACACACACATGCTTCCTCCACTTTTGAAAGACAGATATCCTACCCCTTCCATAATGCTTAGTTGCCGTGATCTCATGGATGTGGGCCTTCGGCAATTGACACTTTACCCTTGTCATTGCACTAATTTTTTTTCTTTTTTTATATCAAAGGAGGCATTGGCCGCATTATAAGAACCTTCTCTTTTGTAATGCACAATGTTATCTTGCTCGTGCTTGCGGATTACCATGCCATCATGATTGGTGCTGATTTAGTTATGACAAATGGTAGCAATAAGGAAAATGGCATCAAGGAAGACCTCAATAACATGGACACGTCTATCCAAAATGAGGATTAGGAGGCTATGGAGGCACAATGTTGTCAAATGTGATGTTCACAAGATTTTTAGGTGAATTGACAAGATGTAAGACAAGAGTTGGAAGTGGAGGAACTACATGAACAAAATGGGCCTATAGTCCATGGACCTTTTTTTCAGGTGAATATACAAAAAAGCACTCCATTCCATTTAAATATGTGGATATTGGGATAGAATTTTGTTGAAGGAATAGATGGTCCATGGGTTAGTTTCAGGACAGTTGTGTTGTTGTAGTCTATGTTGTTGCACATGTAAATAAGTAATAGATTCTGGTTGACATTCTACTTGCTAACAAAGAAGTGGAAAAACGTGCAATTTATGGCAATGTGAAACTATGTTTAACATGATGAGCAATAATACAGCCGTACATCATGCACTGGTTTGTTTTTGGAATGATATTGTCACAAAAAATGTGACATCACTATGGTCATGAACATCAAAGTGTACATTTTAACTAATGCATGACCGACACCGGTACTATTACACTTGTTTGTGTAGAGTTTGACCAAATGAACAGGTTTAGAAATAGAAACTTTTGAAGCAAAAGAAAAGTTAAAACATTTTAGGGAGCTACGACAGCAAGAGATAGACCACAAAGGTCTACGAGAATGAAACTTTAACATCTAAATTATCATTGAATTCCAAAGAATGCTCTTAAGGAGCCTCATTTCATTTCTCCAAAACCTCCTAGCATCTTCACTTCCCTTGTAAGCAAAGTGGTGTTTTACTGGATGGGATGGAGAGTAGAGAACCGGGAACCATTGATGTTTTTCCCTTTTCAATTATATGCACTTTAATCACTCAACTCTCAATTGAGTTTGTGCTAATTTTTGACAAGTGGTAATATTGATGCCTATTTGCACATCACAAAAGAAGAATGTGAAATCTTAAGAACGTTTGAAGGCATCCCCTTTGTCATTGGCAGAATGAAGATGCTTTAAGGGAGGCAGAAGATGCCCTAATGGGACTCAAGGGGAGGCCAAGGTAAATTAAAGACAAAATAGATTGCAAGAGGAGTTAGGAAGAAGTGTATAGGGATTAAAACTTCAGATCAGAGGTGCCCTTCTCTTATCCTCCTCACCTTTTCAGATGTGCTTCACCTTTTGGTCCCATCTTTGCCTTTTTTCTTTGTTTTTCATTTCTTTTGCTTTTAAGGATCCCTTATGCTTTGACTCAGGACATAGAAGGTTCGTTTTTCACTTGTGTGCTTTGGCGATGGCGGCAGAGTATGAACTAGTGTTTTAGACTACAACATTATGTCCAACAAGACGTCTAAGGAAAGCTAAAATTTTGGTCATGTTGTTGTTTTTTCTAAGACAACATTGACAAAGATAATAAATTTTCTTACCTCAACCATTTATAAAGGGAAAAGCAAAACCACGACAAGAAACATCTCTCTAAGCGAGTGGTGATCTTCATGTGTTTGTTACACACTCGTTGCAATAGAAATTGAATGAACATCTAATACCAACAAGAGTAAGGTTATGATTGCTTGCCACGCATCCTAGGCACATCACTGATTTAGGGAGCTGCCAATGTGAGCACCGTGTTGGCAATGGAACCTGCACTTAATCTGATGCAACTAAGTAGCATGTGAAAAATGCAAAAATGTTTATTCAACACGTTGATGTACTAATTGCTAGCTTCCTTGCAATAGAGGATGCAAGTGAGGAGGACAACTAGAACATGGATCGCAACAAAGAGCACAAAGTTAGTGAAGGAAGAATTGACATGGATGGCAATCATTGCCATTGGAAAATTCAAGCCAATTACTTAAAACCGACAAGATTTCCACTGAATGGCAAGAAGGTGTTTAGTGAAGCAAGGCTTTTGAAGGCAACATAGATGCCAAAAACCTATGATCAATAAAAGGTGAACGTGTAGAACCTTTGGGAGGAGTAAGGTGGATTCCCCTGTTTTTGACGTAACTACCATTGGAAAAATCCATGCCCCCTTAAGATTCTTTGCAAAAAATTGCACTCAAAAGATAATTTGTTTAGAATTTTCTACACAAAGTGTATGCTTGGTGTGAATGGACGATGCAGTTCCCTTGAGGCTAGTGTTAAGGCATTCAAAACACTAGTGCAAAAGTTGGCATTTGCCAATCTACTATTCCACATCAAGCAAACCATATCAAACCTCTAACATGACAAATATCAGTAGAATATGATCACTAATCAAATGCATCATGGAATGATAAACTCTACAAGGTGTTTCAAAACGAGACATATGTGCGAGTGCAAGAATGGTTGTAATGTGCCATAAACATTACTACCACCACTAGGAATAGGTTGGACTTATTTGCCTCACCAAAATCAGGGCTCTTCTTGAACATATTCATTCTCCACATTGTGAAGATCTTTTGAAAGGGTACGAAGTATATTTTATGGCTAAATTGCATGGAACATGTTGTGTGTGCCCAAAAGGCTCCTCTCTCATGATTTCTTGACATTCCCTTCACATGACTTGAGGAAAATCTCCTCGATTTTGTGACAAAGAAATGAGGTGTGTAAAACTTATATGTATGATGGTTTTCCATTCCTTCCAAGGTTTCTTATGCTCTCATGTGTAAGACTTGCAATCGGTTAATGGAGGTACAGTGATCCTTCCGTAAGATCAAGGACTTCAAGAGGCTTAGTATCTTGCTTTAGATCTACTTGAGTGAGATTACTATCTCGTGCAAGAAGCCAAAGATTCATAATAGACTTGTTGTTATGCTCATGGGCCAAATGAAATGCAAGATAAAATATGCTTTGTGGTGGTGACACCCACCACTACGCAGGTATCATAAGACATGATGATTGAAGCAAATTGAGTTTAAAAAATGAGTTTCATCTTCTTTGCAAAACATAGGATTTGCACCATATAAAATTAGGATTCTGGAAGAGGCTTTAAGAATGCACTTGTAGACACAAGATATGCATTCATATGGATGAATAACACCGATTCTATGTTCAACACAGACTTGGCCTCTCCTCATTAAGCCCTTTCACTCAAATAAGTGGAAACAAGATGAAGATGTAGTAAATGGAAAACTTAGCAAGTGTTCCTATGGTCATAGCTGAACCAAAGGGGAACCCTCTCGAGGTCCACCTAATAAGTCTACTTCAATTATGTGCCATGGGAGGGTATCGTTGTCGTCTACAACAAGTATATGATACCCTCCATCGGTACTTCTAAATGAAGAATAAATATTCAACAGTATTGATAGAGCATCATGTTGAAGTTATGAAACATTCTTAACCTATTCAACATCGGTTTACAAAAAGTCTAGCTCCACTCAGGTAAAACTATCAAGTGTTTTTCATCAAAATACTTGATTTTTGGAAAGGGAGGATGGTTCTTTGTTTGGATTCTCATTATGGAATAATCACAAATTTGACTTAAAGTCCATGTCATCCTGCTTGAATTGAAGGTTAAGGTATGTACTTAATGTTGTTGTTAGTAATTCTTGTCTTGCATCATGAAAATGATTGACAAAGTGAATGAAGACATGTTACTAGACATCAGATATATGCAGGCAATGCTCTTGGATGTGTTTTAAGACCGAATGGTTGGGCTTCCACCTAAACGACACATGAGCCATACTACTTTACTACAACCAAAGGTGAATCTTCTAATTAAAATCATGAATTGACTCACTGTGGCAAAACAACAAGAGGATGAATTTAAAACCAATGAGAACCATGCAAAATTGTGGATTGAGCCAAGTAGATCATTGTAACTTGCCAAATTCGTTTTTCCTCATACGAATATGGTAGTTCATGCATGTGTATGTAATGTCAGATGCTGAATAAGATGAAGTGAAATGTTGGTTATCCTTATCATAGATTGAGGACCCATTTGAAACAATTTCTAGGGGAAATCTGTTTTGACCCTTGGAATTGTCTCAAGCGTCCTTTTTGTGCATATCTAGAAAGATGATGTACCCAAAACATCGTTTTGAATGCAATTGGGACATTATCTCTTTGTTCTTCGTGCTTGAAGCTAACAAGCACCTTGAAAAAATGCCAAGGTGACATTGAAGTAAAATTCACTAAGAAAATCATTCATTCTGTCTTCATTTTCCTAAAACATATTATATTTCTCTGTACATTAATGAAAGAGCACATAAAACACATGTAGAGGGTCCTTAAAATCCTTCCAAAGAATTTTTTTAATAGATGTATGAGCAAGTGCATGTTTGCACAAGATGATTTCAAATACCTTAGTCACATGTTCTACAAGGATGATATGAGTGTTCACCCGTGAAAGGTCCTAGCCAAGGTGGATTGGCCTTCCAAACAACTTTTAATGGTTCATACATGGGAATTGGAGCTTGGTAGCTCCAGTCATCTGGCCCACAAAAAAAAGTCGCATTGATAATGGACAAGTGAGTTAAGGAAAACGTTTCTTAATGTTGAATTAGATATCTTTACAACACTTCTCCTAGTTCTCTTAGGTCCATTGAATTTGTGGAAGCTATAATGCAATGCTGTATACTAGTATTCAATGTTCTTCCTTTGTAGAATGATCACATTTTCGGGTTTACAAGTTGTACGCTTACCCTTCCATAGATTGGGTAAAGAACTGATGATTATCAAGAGCTCCTTAATAGGGTTCATGATTGAAAGATGTGGAATTTCTACCCTGAGGTTGCTAAGGGAGACGGGATAATCATTACTGAAAACAACCCATTGGTTTTCTTTTAGATGCAAATAAATTTGCGAAGAGAATAGGCACATTCAATGATTCCTGAGCTAATTCGTGTTCACATGGGTTTATTGGCTATGAATCAAAGACTATAGACTTTAGTTGTCCATTGCAATAACTGAAATGAAACCTAGAGACTCCCTTGCACTTATGCAGAAACCACCTTTAGATGTAATCCACTTAAGGAGCCTTTTATATCAGATGTTGATGGGGTATTGTGTTTACGTACATGTTGGTGATTCTTTTGGCATTTACTAACATGGAGGCCAAGATCTTATATTAAAAGTGAAGGAACGTTGATCAATGACTTTTCTTTAGATGGAATTCATCACTGGTGGCATGAAATGTGATCCTTGTCTATGATTCAAGGCTATTACAAAAGTCCAAGTTAGAATCCTTAGGTAGCTTCCAATCCTCAGGTAGCTTCCAATCCCTCGAAGTCCATGGGGGAACATCAATATGTACTTGAAGTCATGATCTGTTTTGCTAGAAGTGTCCATCTCTATTTGTCATTTCAGTCATCGCAAGGTGGTCTCGAAAGCCCCCCACTATACGAGGGTAGTGCATGTGGCAAGTGAACTTAGAACGAATGTTTAAGTGCACTTATCATACAATGAATGCATTACTTCCTTTAGAATCCATTTCAAACATGGAACAACCAAGATATTGCAATTTTGTATTGATACATATATGCACTATATATTTGTTTGCAAACCACAATGACCACTACAAAAGTGCATTGTATTTTTAACATGCCAACTTGCAGCCACAATGTGTTTTTCAGCCCATGAAAAACACAGAGAAACCATATGGTCTACAAGATATGAAGGAAAAAATGGTTTAGTTGTGGCAGAGATAGATAAAGGAAAGAACCAGAGAAGCGATTACATTGAATATTACATGATAAATGGCATAAATAGACAAGGATTACACCATATCATAAATTGCATTACCAGATCTATCGGTCCTCTAGAACAATTTAAAATTATAAGCAGGCATACTATTCACATTTTGAACTATCTGAGATCCACAATGTTTTTTGTGTATAAAGAATCAATGCTTGGAAACATCCTCGCCATGCGTCATTTAATAGAGAAATAAAGTAAACCACTCTTTTCTTGTAACAAAATCAACCTTTCAAAATTGAGAGGTGGCTTCTTAGCGACGAAGTTGAAATGTCAATTCTTGTCCACAGCTAGCATGAGCCCAATGTGGGAGAACCATATAATAGATTTTGTGTTTCCCCATTTTTTCTTCAAAATAGCATCAAGATGTTTTTCTCATTGTACAACATGTCATAAGAAGGGAACAAAGTAATCAAACCTTCTATTGAATCAAATGGCGTTGACAGTTTTTTGTGAGAATTTGCTTGTACACTTTTTTTACGATGATTCATCGGTCAATGACTTGGGTAATTTGGCTTGAGAACCTTTACCCTTTGCTTTTGAAATCTATATTTTATTACACAAACCTAACATTAAGAAAAGGAATTCAATGGGCTGAACAACAATCGGGCAATCTCGTCTCATTCGTTGCATGTTTTTCTCAGATAATTCAAAATCAACAACGGATGAAATCTACCAAGGCATGCATAATTCGTTTTGTCTTCCAAACCATGTGAATATACAATTCAACAAACATCACAAACCATTCAAAGCTCTAAATCATTCACTCAATGTTTGGTATGTGCACTTCCTCACTTATAGCAAACCCACTTGCCCACATACATTGAGCACCAATGAGGGGGGGGATACCTAGTAGAAATGATATGGTGGGATTGTAGGTTGTAGCGGGCAAAACAATGCGAGAGCTTCTTAACCTAACGACAGGCATCTCTCGTTATCAAAAGACCACAATAAGCCTTTGGGCTGGTCCAAAACCTTGACTCAACTTCTTCCACGCATTCAAATCTGCGGACTTTATTTTCTATGGAAGTAATAAGAGGCCAACACGGTTTTTCATATGTTACATAGCTTAATCATAATAAAAATACCCAGTGTAAGGAAATGAAATCTTGAAATTGGACACAAAACAATACTTTAGTGAGAAATTTCTATGTGAATGAAAAGGAGAAGTGTTTGTTTGAGATTAAGAGAGGAAAAGAGAGAGAGAGAGAGAGAGAGAGAGAGAGAGGGAGAGAGAGAGAGAGAGAGAGAGAGAGAGATAAAGAGATAGATAGAAAGAGAAAGATTGAGAGAGAGCAATAGAGAGAGAAAGATGAAGGCATGTAGAGAGAGAGAGAGAGAGTGTGTGTGTGTGTGTGAGAGAGAGAGAGAGAGAGAGAGAGAGAGAGAGAGAGAAAGAGAGAGATCAATAGAGAGAGATAGGGAGATGGATACAAAGACAAACAAAAGAGATAGTTAGAGAGGGTATGAGGATCTGAATGATAACATTCATAAAGAGAGAAGGGACAAGGATTTTGTAGTTCACTCTTTAGGTAAGGTCATAGTTCAGTTCGTTCTCATGATACAAGGGCACCACTATAATTCACTAGAAAACTAGTGTGTGAAAAGCCTGCCCTTTTGTACGTATGTAATGTGAAAAACGTTTTCTACTATCATGGGTAAGGATTGCACCCTATTCAAGGGGAAACAATGTGCCTTCCACAAAATGTAGGATTTTAGGGAGCTAGGTAGCTTGCTCAAGTCCTACTTTAACGTGTTCACCCCACTTATGGCTGAAGATAAAAGCTTCACTGAGGATATAGGGATGAAAAATATCATGTAGCTAAAGAGGTTGCTACTAGAGTACTTGCCTGATTATCTTGCTGGCAAGGAGTTAAAGGAAAAGACCAGTGCAAAGAGAATAGGCCAAAATGAAACAAGCTAGAGGGAATTATGTGATTACATGGGTAAATTATGCTTTGCAAACATGAAGTACTTTTCATATGAACTATACAATGCGTGGCATACAAATACTGCAACTTGCGCATGAACATTGCACGGGCTGGAGTTTATTGAGAGAGCAAGTAGGTGTCATGGGCAGGCGACCCAGAAACCTTCTATTCAACAAGAATATTGAACACATTGCCCCCAACCACGCGTGTAGCCACAATAATGATAAGCTACAGGAGGCGCATGAAAGTTAATCATAGCCTTTGAATAAATTCAGCCTCAAACTACATGCATCTTAGTCACTTTATGGCTCGGGTTTCTAAAGATGCTAGTTGTAGATAAGATTTTGCACCATTTCCGACAACCGTAGCCCCTTTTGGGTATGGTGCAACAAGAGCTAACAAACAGGGCCGTGGATAAGGTTGCCTCTAACGCAATCTGCCCTTTGATGAAAGTAGGAAAGGCCATGTTACGGGTTTTCTCCAGCCGTAAGTGGGGACCTCTTGAGGATAACTGGTGATCACAAGTGTAGGTAGAATAGTTTGAATCATGGACAGTTTAAAACTTCTTTGCTGTTTTTATACCTCTCATAAGAACTCATTCTTTACTTTCTCATCAACATTACCCACGCAACATTGTATCTCTGAACAAGATGTATGATTAAAAACAATTTTTAATAGCGACACCAACCATTGTGCAAGAGTCATGTGACCAGTCATGTGCAAGAGTCTTGCATGTATCATGGAAGAGATTGAAGAAATCAGCCTAAAAGCAATAAGCTCAATGACGTTCACTATGCTTTTAGTCTATGATTTTGACCTTGTCAGATTTAGAGACTATATTTTACCAGCCGAATTCATATGCGGCCACAATATGTGGAATGTATAGTGTAAAACATGGGAGTTGTGGCTCCCACCACAATGATTCTATGATTTTCCACAAGTTGGGCTTGCCATCTATCAACCTGTGCACCAAAAAGAGTAGAAACAACATGACAATGGATTTCAAAGGACGCCTACCTGCTATAATTATGAATGTACTAGTTGATATTAGAGGTGTTGAATCATTTTTTAGCCTTGGCTCTACTTAACATAAGGACCTGAATTACAAGTTAGCAAGTAGCATCGTAGTCTTTGGTAACAATTGTCTGGCACCCGTTCTTTATACTTGTGAAGCGAAAACTTGCATTCAAGGATACACACAGTTATTCATATTGTAGTTACTTCACCTTCTTAATCCTTTTCACATAATTCAAGGTGATCCTTGGATTTGCAAGAACAATACTTTGACGTGCTTTTAATGAAAGCACTCTAACTTAGAAAGGGACAATGTTTCTTTACGACGATTTCAAGTATAAAGTAGCAATCAACCCGAATGGAACTCCATGCCAGCTTCTCTGCGATGTAGATCAAGTACTTGTATATCAATGTTGTATCGATACTTCTTGGATAAGCAAAAGAAATTGAGGGATGATGCTGAGCATTACATGCTACAAGAGATCAAACCTCTGTTGATCGAGTTCTCATAAGTATTCCAAGAGCCTCCTGCTAGGCGTCCACCAGCACGGCACATGAGCCATAGTATTCTCATGTAACCAAAAGAGAATATCTTGTTCAAACCCATATATCACTTGAGTTTCATTGAAAGGTAAAATATTCAATGCCAAATAACAGGATTCCTTATGAATAGGTGGATTAAGCCAAGTGGCTTGATTTATGGTGTATCAATCCTCGTTTTTTACAAAATAGACAAATGTTCATGTATGTGCATGGATTTTCATGTAACGAACAAGCTGATAGTAAGAAAGAGGTTTCCCTTACCATAGATTAACAATGTTTTTGACAAAATCCAAGGAAAAGAAGTCCTTTCATGTTTGAATTTTTCTTAAGGGTGGTTTGATATTTGCATAAAAAAAGTTGATGTTCCGAAAGAATACTTTTCAATGCACATCTAATACTATCAGGTCTTGGTTTTCGTACTCTGGGCTAACTAGCAAACCTATAACCTTCTAAAGAGAATTAAGTGAATGTTGGCCATGAAACTTGGCAATTATTTCTTTGTTTACATGGTAATCATCCTACTCTTTTCTCTAAACAAATGGAAGAGCACATGAAATATCTGTGCAAATTCCTCACAATGATCAAGGCATATAACTTCTATGAAAAAGTTAGCAAGTACATGCTTACAAAAGATGATCTTGAATACCTTGGACACGTAATCCACAAGGAAAGAATCCATGTCTAGCCATTAATAGTTTAAGACATGGGAAATTGGATGTTCTCATAAAGAATTTAACATATTTTGTCTATCTTTGGCCTTGCAAATTACTTCTGATGGTTTATGCAATGGTGTTCAAGATTGTTATATGTGCTAACCAAGCTCACGCAAAAAAGGTGTACATTTAGAATGGAGATTTTACGTCAAGAATGTTTTTCTCAAAGTCAAAGGTCTTTCATCCACAACTCTTTTCTTAGTATTGTCTTATCCATCACTATCTTGGAAGGTATGATGCCATATGTTGGTACATGGACTTAGAGCAGTCCTCATGGTAAACGTTCAACCAATTGTGCATGCGAGCTTGGACATCATCCCCTCGGAGACGCCATACATGACTAGTGATCAAAAGCTTCTCGCGGCAGTAACTGATTTCAAGATGTTTTATTGTCATGCAAAGAGCATGGAGGAAGGTGTGATGGTCGTGACTAGTAACAACTCTTTGGTGGCTTTCAAAATGGAAAACAAAAATCAAAACAAGCGTATTAGAGTGAATACCCAAGCCAATCATTCTTCACGTGGGAATATTGATCAAGATGTATGAACGTGGCAAATACATTAAGTTGACAACTTGTGGTAATTTGAGCAATCAACTAGATTGATGTGTAATTGATGGCCATCGGGATAGCTATGGTAAAAACACAAACAACTTTGTAAGCATGATTTGGATGGTATAATACATGGAGTCTTGGCACCAATAGTCTAAACAAGTACGAATTGGTGGAGTTTGTACGAATTTTCTTCCATAAAGAACAAGTTATTATGCCAGACTAAAGAAACATCTAAGGACAGATTATCTCCCATTTTCACGACTTGCCAATTGTGGGTCATGTGGGACTTCAAATAAGTAGATATGTACTCTCGTACGAGTATTGGAGGCTAAGTTGGAGTTTCATGTCTATGGGTAATACATGGGATGGGACCCATGTCTTCAGAACATTGCAAGTAACAAAAACCCGACTGGACTCCTACAATAGCTTGCCATCCCTTGGACGCCATGGAAGTGTGTCAACATATACTTGACATTTGGTTTCCTATACATGGCTTATGGCCATGATGCAATACAAGTGTTTTTTTTATCTTCTTACAAATATGACACACTTCATTCCTACAACCACTAATATGAATGTAAGGAAGAACACTAGTATCTTCATTTAGGGTATCATGAATTGGTATAACTTCACATCGTATAAATTCTCCAATGAAGATCGATATCTGTTAGTTTGGCAAACGATGCTTAAGAACATCGCCAGTACATCAGAAATGTTGACAAAATTTCACCATTAAACTAATGGACAAATCAAGCACATGAATTACACTTTCAAGCACATGGTGTACATATACGTGGACCCTAGTAAGTATGAATGGGACAAATTTGTATCACCAAAATAGTTTGCAATAAACAATTCGTGAATGAAACCACTCACTTCATACCATCCACATTGAAAAATAGTTGACATGCAGTGGTGTACTCTTCTTAGGTGAAGGGTGGGAGTAAAAAAGGACCGGTTCCTTCTGCTCAAGCCATTGGTAAGTACATACACTCCTTGTTTTAAAAGGCAAAGGGTCATGTTACAGGGGCTTTACAATGAGTAAAGGCATGTAAATAAAACATTCATCATGAACGTTTGTTTGACATCCACAACAAGGTGACGGTGAGCACTATGAACCTTTGGCTAAGGTCACTTGGCACGCAAAAAACTCTATCAAAGTGCATTGGATCATTTTAGAATTTCACACATCAGGCTAGTAGCATGCCAATTGCTACTTTCGGCTAGTATGAAGATACACGACGCTTCTCATGTGAGAATTTTATCTCCATACAAGGAAAAAGGAACCATTAAGCCACCAGTATAAGTGTTTGCTGTAGATGGCTACTATGAGGTCCATCGCCTACACAACACCAAGAGCATGCGCTTTGGTTGTGGATTCCTAGTAAACACCTTATTCATTGGGCCACGTGTGGACGTGGACACAATGCATGGGAGTCCAAATCTTGATTGCCCATGGTGGTGGTCAGTGAGTATATGAGCAAGCTACCATCTGACATACATTAATGCATGATAAGGAAACCACTTCAAATCCAAAATGAATGAACAAAATTCACGTTGGGTGAATTCATGGAGAGTGACCATAGGGGTTTGGAGAAGCTCAACATGGTTGTTGCACAATCACTCTAGTCTAAAGGAGGAAGGCTGATAAGTTATAGCTGAATTCAAAGTGTTGTGCACATGTTCTAGTCTGGCAAGTGATAAAAACTATCAATTGTCCTCATGATGTTGATCAATCACTATCCGAAACTTGTAATTTCTGTTCATGTTCTGGGATTGTTCAAAAAAAGTTGGGAGGAATGTAGGAAGAGTGCCTGTTGGGCTCTCCCCTTCTCGCGGTCATGAGGGGTGGCTGCACCTAGCTGTCTCCATGGCAAGGGGTGGCGGGTGGCCAGCACTTCTCTCGTATCAACCAGTGGGCTACCAATTGGGTGGACGGTTGGTGACTGGTCACACTACTGGCCGTCCATCGACTGGCCACTTGATGGCCGCCGATTCAATAGGTTGCTTGATTGACAATGAGGAGGCTATGAGGCCTCAAGGGTTGAGGCTTGTGGCCTCTTCCCCTGACCCTTACTCTTCCCTCTCATTCACAAGAGTTAGAAAGGACATTGGATAACGCAAGAGCATATGCAAGATGTGCACAAAAGAAGTCAGCATGAAATCTTTTACGGTGACTCGCACGCGACAATTGTTCTCTGACTCATAATAGCCTAACGTTGCGTTTGTTCATGATAGACTACAACTTTTGAAAAAGGAAGAAAACCTAAACATTGGTGGTAAATGGGAGAGTGTAGAAAACTACATCTAGAGGAAAGGATCTTAAAGTTAGTCGACACATTTTCCACAAACAATGAGGAGGGAAGAAGAGAACATAACCATTTCCCGCGACAAGTTTTACTCTTTTGATTGAGTGAGGGACTGTGAAGTTAGCATTCCATGGCTTATTCATGAAAATAAAGATATCTATCAACATGTTTGACGTGGCTAGGTATATTTTATACAAATTGTGTGTACATAAAAAGGTTCAAGATATCATAAAAACTTTGTGAAGATTAAGCGGTCAATTGAAAACATCAATATGAAAAAATACGAAGGGTTTCATAGCTGAATCATATTGGGAATATTTCTTTGATCGTTGGATATTCTTATGGTTGTGACTCCATTTTCAACACTGAAGTCATTGTTCAAATTCATGAAATGAAGTTCAAATTTCACTGAAGGGCTTTTCCGCACTACCCCACTTTAGGGAAATCTTTCATGGACAACACATGTAAGAGACTATTGTTTTTCATTCTTCATAATCGTTTTTCATGTTTTCCTTAACCCCCCCATTCTAGGTCTCAAGCAAGGAGAGTGTCATTCCAAGCTTGTGACTAGGCTCATGGTTTTTTATTTTAAAACAAAAAATCCACCATACTTGAAGTTGAGTTTTGTTATTGACCAGCTAGCATAAAATGGTCATGTGTGATCATTGGTCACTTTTGCATGCTAATAATTTTGTTTAGTTTTTAGTCCCTCCCATAATTCTCTCTCACACTCATCCTCTCTCCTTCTCTTGCTTCCCTTCAAAGGAAAGGAGGGTATGGTGAGGTCAAGACCTGCGGCCATCCACCTTAGCCCTTGATGCCTCACAACCTTGTAGCCAGTGATAAAGGAACGAGCTTAACAATTGGCCACTATTTGGCTGGCCAATGGCCATTTTACTTCTTTACAACCGACAGTTATCCACTCAGCCAATTGCCTAATGGCAGGTAGGAAGGAAAGGGATAGATGCCATCCATCCCTCATTGTGGCAATGGTTTGTGTGTATTTACCCCTTTCTTTTGCAAAGAGGAAGGGCCAACTAGCCCTCCCGCTAGAGTCCTTTCCACTTAGTATGCACCGTCCTTGTATATGGCCAATATGTAGGAGGGTGAAAAGGTGAGGATGAGAATATATTAAAAACATTTTGTTTTGAGTCACATACTACACATGAACATGTGCTGTACACTTTGACCTAAGTTGTACCTTTTTAGTGATAATGGCTAATGTCCTCCCACTTTTCGACTTGAGCGTTCATGCAGCAACCATGTTGGGACTCCTCAACCTCCTCTAATCACTGTCCATGAATGACACTCGGTGAGTGTTATGTTAAGTGTTTGCCATTCAAGTGGTACTTAAGGAAAACATATAAATCTTTGTGAGATGCCAACTCAATTTAGTACTCTTTCACAAATTTTGTGGGAGATAAAGTTTTAGGCGCATAAGAGTAATCTTGAGGCCAATTAGCCTAATGAACCAGTTACTCCTTAACGACCAAAGTCTATGCTTTTGGTGATAAGGAAAGAAAAGGAACTTGAATTGATTTTGTACAACAAGGAATTGTGCTGGTGACTAACGCTTTCGTCTCTTACGTAAAGAGCCAAATCTCGTCTATGAAAAACATCAGGAATCTTTGTACTCCGCAAAAGTAGAAACAAGTTTAGAACTCTTATACAAAAAAATTAAAACCACGGTGATCCACATCTGTATACCCTTTTTTACCCTTGGTTACTTCAGCCAAAGGTATTCATTGCTAAGTAACTCCTTGTCGTCACTGTCGGAGAAAAACGCATGGTGAGTTTTTTCTATGTGTTGCATCAACTCTCATAGACACTTTTAGAGGGCCTTTCCCCTTGTATGAGGAGTACATGCACTTGTAAAATTCTTGATTAGAAGAAACCCGTCCTTGTATACTCCTTATCTTCACCAATGGAGGAGGACCAATTGAATGTCAACCATTATTCAACACCAATGGTGTCAAGTGCATGGAGTTGTTCATTGAGGTTTTCACCACAAAGTCTACACATGCAAGGAAAGTTTCCCGACGAAACATAGTGGGGTCCATGTCCATGCAAAATATACCCTTTAATGTGTGATTCATACGCTAATTGTTGTCTTTCAGTTTTAGTGTTGAACGTTTTTCAATATTTGAAACTTGCTTTTGAAACACTCATGCATCATTTTGCCTCCAATTGCTAGCAAGTTTCTGAACTCAATCAAAGTAAACATGAAAAAACAATGTAAATGATTTTCGTCTAATAGCCGAATGACAAGTTTGATTTAAAATGATTTGCAAAGCGATGCCATGGAACAACTAGAATGACTTGATAGTAGAAGCAAGCTATGGGAAGCCGATCATTAATTCAGATATAATACATATGTGATGCAAAAAAAATGTGTGTACATGTATACATCCAAAACATGTTCTAGTTGTAGCCAACTACAAAATCGTACAAAAAAAGTTCAAGCTACAATTTGTTTTAAAAAATATTTGAAACATATAATTCTTTCTCATAAAAACATTTATCAAAAGAATGATTGGATTGGCTGCAAAGATATCTCTATAGACATAGTGTATTAGAAAAGTTTAGAAGAGTAAGTTTTTGTTTTTATATAGGTATAGCATAAAAATCAATATTAAGAGAACATTTGGCGAGATAAGATAAAAATCAATGTAGACTAGGACGTACAAGATGAGTTCATGCACTCACTAAACTCTCTTTGTACTTTGTATGGTGACAGAGTGGACTAAGCACATGCACTAGCCCCATGGACTATCTTCCCTCCTAAGAAGGGCTATTTGTGGTTACATAAGACACAAATCAAGGTTTCTTAGGATACATGAGACACAATAGCTCTTGATGTGCGCTTTTTGTTGTATTTTGTACGGTGAAACACCTCACTTCCCACATGCACTAGCCCTACAATGATGTTTCTCATAAGAAGAGAAGATTGTGCTCATAGAGGGAAAAAAGTAAGATATTCTTGGAACACATGAGAAAAACAAGTACACTCTTTTTACTTTTAGTTTAATTATAAATTATGACTAAGTGTCCTAGCCACATACACTAGCACCAAGCACTAAGGTCCCTCCTAAGAAGAGAATCACAAAGATCTCTCTTTGATGAGATCACACCCAAGGTACACACTAAACAATTAGAGTTTGAAATGGCCACATTTAACCATACCTCCGGTGTATGGTAAACGCAAGGCCCTTGCGGCCATTACCTACACTCTGGCGACATCATTATTAAAGTAATAACTTTCCAATATTGGCCCACAATGTGTAGAGGATCACCAAATCAAGCATGATTACTAGCTATATTGCTGAGTATCTCATGAGGCAAGACTTTCATATTAAAACCTCAACAAGGTGTTGTAGAGTGTGACCTATAATCATATGCAACAATTTGGAGATGTACCAAAATTGTATGCAACAATTTGGAGATCTAACAAAAGGATGCGCAAGAGAAAAATTAGCTGAACTACAAGGAAAACATTCAACATGTCCACAAATCTTCACTTGTTTTGTGAGGTGAACTTGCCATAACACGACTTGAAGACAAGCTCTTCAAGAATTTGGCCAAGGAGTGAAGTGTGGAAATACCATACTTTGAGTGGAAGTCCATGATGTGGGAGGTATTAGTGCTTCATGCGATTCTTGGTCACCACTTGGATACCCTGTCTAGGTTTTTGTGTCACAGTGTTCCATCTTGAGCTGCTAGACAATTTTTTTTTTATTGAGTGATGCTCCGCCTAGTGTGGGCCCATATGTTGGCAAATGATAAATTGAACTATGATGTTGTACAACATCAATAATGGCCTCGAGGGCCTCATGTCTCCCATACGCCTTTACCCACTACAAGAGGGTATAGTTCGTGTAAACATTCTCAAGATGTCCCAATTTGTTGAGCAATTTATTGTTAGGGACAAAACTCTAGTGGACATAGGTCCATGCCATCATAGGAAGGGGAATCGTTCTTCACTGCTTTGGGTGGTGTGACACCTCTACTGTTGGTGCTGATGTTTGGTCATCCCGTTACCTTAGCCTCAAAGTTAGTAAGCTTTTGGTTGCCATTATAAATTGCCTCAGTGACGGCATCGTTCGGCTCATGCTCGTTAGAATTTCCAATGTTTTTATATTGATAGATTTGCTATTCTCTTGAACTTCAAAACTGTTAGTAGCTTGGTACGACTCAATGAGCGCCTTGCGTATCTAGAGCAAGTGACTGAAATTTTCCACATGAGAATTCCAATGATCATGATTTTTGTTGATGCTTTTGATGATGATGTCATACTCTTTCTTTGGGTCCACGCTTGAGTTTTCCTCCTCAAGCACTCCCTTTGTCATATGGGATTTGCCAACGTGCATGTAGACATGCTCACAGAGCACGTTTTTGCCTTTTGCACACATTTTGGTGTTGTCAAGTTTAGTAAGGGTTGCCTATGGTAGAACGGTGCCCTTGATTTTTGTAGCTGTGCTTACGGAAATAACTCCCTAGATGTATAGTCAACCAAGGTCGTGGGGGAAGGACATTAGCATTTTGCCCTTGTTGATTGTGGACAATGTTGCACTTTATTTTACGGTACATGAGAACATGACTTTGAGTTCCTTGTGAGGGCTACCAAATCCCTTTTAGGAGGTGTCATCTTCCAAATTTTCCTTCCACTCACTGTCTGTGAGGACAAGAAAAGTTTGCCATTTCCTAGGCTACCACAATCAACACAATGATGTGGAATAAAAATGTGATCACATATCTCCGGTGATTAGCACATGCACGTTGTTTTGGAAATTGGTCTACCTTAATTGTCACTCACGACACTAGGTAACGACTTGAATCCATGAGAGCAAAAAAATGCACTTGGAGAATGTAACTAGAGGCTTGAGTAACGATCATAAAATTAGGAGGACAAGAGAAAGAGAAATCCCAACAATACTCAGCAAATGATTTTTTCTTTATGTACTATCTTTTGTATTTTTTTGTCTTCTTTTAACATTTGACCTACTTTTCACGTCCCTTGATTCGTTTTTCATCTATTTGCCTTATCTTTCTTAAACCAACAATGTAGGGGAAGTCGCCAAAAACATTCAAGGAACCACTCTCCTTTGTAGGTGGCTCTCAAGCCGTGAGATTCCCTACACATATGAAAGAGCGTCACCCCAATGGTTGGTTGAAGGAAGGAAGAGGGAATATTGAGATGAGGAGTAAAGTTTGCGGTTTCTGAGTGGAAACTCCCCACCCAATGCAAGGAAAATACACCTAACTTTCTAGAGAGGAGGAGAGGCTGCGAGGAGCTCAAACAAAAAAATCTTCAAAAATCTCAATGGATTTAGAATGTACTTTATAATGCTTCAAACAAAAAACTTTGAAGGTGGTAACGTGTATTGAATTTTAATTATGTATGCAAAATTGCTTTCATTTTTGGTCGTATTCTTCTACTATAGCTTCTACAGAATTTCATTTATGGCTTGGCCGTTGGAACCGTCACATACTTGTTCACGAGGGTCATATGGCGCTTATAATCACTTTAACAAGTCAACTGTCCATCTCTTGCACGGAAGTAATTGTCAAAGTTTACCGAATGGCACATGGAGCTTGTTGGAGAGGTTTTTCCTTCCTTATCATTCTTGTGGGCAATCGTCATCTACAATAAGCGTAGGGAGACTCTAAACATTTGAGTAATCCGAGACACGTTTCTATTATTATGTCATCTACTTGTTTTGGGTCCCAAATGAGGAAGGTATTACCTTCAAATAGTGAGTATGCACGAGTGTTTTCTAGCTTAGAAAGTTGAATTTCTTCATGAACAAGCTTGGATTTTGTTGCTGACTCGCTGATGCAAAATCATTGAGTTTTAGGCATGATCACAGATTTCACACCGATTTTTCTTGCGGACACATTTCTTTCCCTCTTGCTCTATTGCCCATTCTCGTTTTCTCTTTCGAGCAAGGAGGGCGAGCGAGGGTGAAGGAACAAGGCTAGAGGCCTTAACCCTTGAGGCCTCGGGGCCTCGTGGCCGGCCAATTAGGTGATCAGTCTCTGACTATTTAAGCAGTTAGTAGCAATCTGCCACCCTCGCTCTAGTACTTGCACTCACCTTGGCACTAACACTTGCATTGGCACTCACACTCACACTCACACTGGACCCCCCCCCTTCACGAGGGTGGCAAAATCGCATGTGCGATACTGTCATCGAGCGAACATCACGATACTTGAAAAAAGAAAAATCGAAATCGACATCGATATTGCGCGGAACGGCCGCACGATATCGACGTCGATGATGTTGATATGCTTGATACTGGCAAAAAATTTTGATACCAGTGTCGAACGTCGAGAGGGAGGCCGGCCGGCTGGCTGAGGCATCCAGCCCCCTCTTCGGCTAGTCGGCGTTGGACTAGACCAACGACGACTAGTTAACTGGGGCATCAGGGTGTCGACCGGACCTCGTCCGGTCGACATTTCAGTTTCGTGGGGGGACACACAGACAATCTAAATTGGGTGACCTTTATTAGGTGACCCTCATTTGGTGACGCTCATTCGGTGACCTATAGATTAGGTGGTGGTCATTGGGTGAGTGAAAAGGTTTTGTACCACTTTATATGTGGTTTTCTAGAGAATGTCTTGGTCACAGTCAAGTTCCGGTGGGAGGGATTCTCCACCTGGACCACCTTCAAAACCAAAAGTGGATGAAAAATCTCGCACTCGTGCACGTTTCTTACTGGGAGACGGGTTTCTCAGTCTTGACGATACCAGACACTAATATGCTCGGGCGTTGGAAGAGTGGGTTTTGCCGGCCTATTCCACAGAATATGCAACTTCTAGGATTGATCATATGCCAGCATTAGAAAGTGGGCCATGGTATCGCAACCGTAAGTTATGCCTCAATCCCGTGGAACGTGGGCTTCTGGTTGTTATCCGAACTCTGCGGCGTTGTCATTGGTTTTGTCGCTGGATGCTTGGGCGTGGCTTCTGACGGGGCTTCCGATGTTGTCGTCAAGATATTCCAGCATGATTTTTGTCGTTTCTTCCAATGAGGAATAGGTTGTCCGAGGTTTCCAGTGACTTTCCATTATCCATCTGATGTGGCACTTTCCGTCTGACCATCCCCGACAACTCTGGTTTCACGTACAAGCGAACGTCAAATGGTGTGTTTAGATGAGGTCAGTTTCGAGACTTCGTCGAGCTCTCCGCGGAATTTTCGCAGGCGGTACCGTATCACGCCACAAGTTTCTGGCCTTTCACGGGGCGACAATGCTTGACAAAGCGTGATTGGTGTGGACGTCAAGGGTTCAACTGGGTTGCGCGCCATGAACATGTTTTCAGCAGTTTTGTATTTGATTCTGAGGTCGCCGAGCAGGTTCGTTCTTCAAGTCGATTGTCCCTTAAACCCCTTCAAAACCGTTCGATAACGATGTCGTTGACGACAGTAATGCTTCCCAGATACGAAATCGCAATACCCAGTCATACATTCTTATCAACTGATGACTTCGCCATCATACGACAAGTACTTCTGCTGTCTAACAGAAAACTCACGCATCGTCGATTATGACCAGATGACGTCTCCCTTCCGGAAGGGAGCCCGGTAGGAGGGATTTTCTGCCTGGACCATCTTAAAAACCAAAAAAAAAAACAAAAAAAAATGACGTCTCCCCTTTCCCGGTATACGTCCTCGTTATTTGTCCGCCGACCACATGTCCGGGAGGAGACGAGGCCTCTCCTGCCGGACATGACCACCATTTTAATTAGTTGCCCAGACTTCCGCTCTTCACTGACAGTCCGACAATACCGCAAACAGAAGAAACAAAAATCGATGATGTGTCTCAAGGTATCATGAAATAGGCAACTGGTGGGAATTGAGGTACATATGACGTGGGCTCGACACCTTTAAACGAAACGCGAAAACTTTCCGTAAAGCATCAGCGACTCCAGGGAATTGCAGTACATATGACGAAATTTCAGAAACCGTCATCAAGAAGTCGCAACAGAGGGCATTCTACTCGTGAAATCATAGGAAGCACAAATACCACAATCTATGTGAAAGATGAGGGATAACATAGACCACTCCCAGAAGGAAAAAAGAACAAAAGGTGGAGAAAAATACGAAAAATTAAATGAGAAGGGAAAAGAGCAGAAATAAAATTCATTTCAGAAAAGTATTAAGAAGAAACAAGAATGACAACGCTTGTCCCATTTTCAGAGGGGGGTGATTTTAAGGAGTGGGTAGGGCTGAGAAAAGTACAAGGTAAGATCATGAACAAGTAGGAGGATCATTGATATTCTTTTGAAACAAAAGTTGATGTGTGCGATATCATAAAAAAAATTATTTGAGGGAGAAGAAGTGCATTCCAATGCAAACATATGTAGGAAATGATATACATCAATGGAGAATTTACTTAAGTGAGAGAATGAATGAATATAAATTTCCATGAAAAATGAACGTATAAAAATGAAATCATTAGTACAAATACATGTAAGATGAACTCTGCATTTGTAGCATGAAAACAAAAAATTAAAATAAAAAAAGTAATCATTGAATATTACTTTATTAGAGTGGCTTCAAACAAGATTTTACTTAATCAAAAGAAATGAGTGACGCTAAACAAATTTTCAGGATAAAATTAAAACAATAAGCATTAATGTACCAAATTTTCCAAAAACGTATTAAGGATAAAGCATGCTTCACTACCATATCGATTTTCCAAAGGGTTCAAAACAATCATCCTTGAATGATTCTTCTTCTACAAAATAGGGAAACCATGTTCTATATTAAATATTGTGATTTTGAATAACTTCCCTAATTCAATGAAAATACCTAAAAGTACATCCTCACAACAGGTATCGATGAGAACATGTTTTCAGCAAACCACAATTAAAATTTAATGAATGCAAAGATGAAGAATTTCTTCATATTCCATTTATAGATCATGATTTAGATTGATCAATTAAATACTTGGTTCGCATAGAAATTCAAAAAATCTTCTTCTTTTGAAGCCAAGAGACTTGAATGACTTTAGAAATTCACATTCCATTTCTCCAAAGAAAAACCTAAAACACGTTAAAAACATTTACAGCTATTTATCATGAATTATGTGTAATTGTATTATTTATGAAACCATAACTCATCTTGTTGGGTTGTCAATGTTTCAAAAAAGATATCATTTAATAAAATTACGATGTTAAAGGTCTATCATATAAAGGAAATGATGTTTGTGAAAAGAAATTAATTGATAAAAGATTTCCAATAAATTATAATGTCTCTAATATCTCTAATTAGGTGACCAGTTGATTCAGAAATAAAACACAACTAAGTGTCAAATTGAATGGAAAAATCAAATGAAACTTGGGTTGACCCCCCTTTGTTATACAATACATATATCTTACATAAAACATTTTACAAGGTTAATAGTTTTATCATTGATACTTATAAAGTTTTGAATAAGAAATTCTTCATACATTGGTTGCTAATGTGAATCCATATGTACCTAAAATGAAATAGAGTGATATGACATTTCAATTTTAACAAAGGACGATATCATGAAAACTATTCTTCACTTCTTCAACATAACCCATGAATTTAAAAGAAAAAATCCCTTATCTACAAATAATTTCAAGAGATGTAGCTTTTCTCTCTGTGAAGAGAGCATAGATAGTAGATTTTCTACACATCTAGCTTTCATATACTTCAACTTGCATCAATTCACCTTGGTAAAAATGTAGTATGTGGGACAAGTAAAGCTTGTGGATTTTTCACCTTTTCTATGAAGGGTGGAAATAATGAAAAAAGAGAAGTCTAAGTGTGATCTTTGATTTCAAGAATGTGGCAACTCATTCCTCTTTTATTGAATAAGGGAATGTATAATCAAAAGAGAGATGTCATATACATGTGCAAGTGAAGGTCATGTCAGGTCCGCCTATTTCATTTTCTTAGCTCTATTGAACATAAGACGTTATAAGGAATACATTTCTAAAATCAAACACCTATGGTTCCTTCAACACCAATGAAGAGGTATAAACCAATTTTGCATTTTTGGTGCCGTCATAAGGTCAAGGAAGATTTTACATATGCCTATTTTATTCCAAATTCCGAGAAGTAGAGTTTAAAAACAAGGTAATATTTCCTCCTTGTTCCTATGAGCATGTGGAATAAGGTTAGTTTCCATATTTCAAAGAAATGTTGTCAAATTGTTCTTAATATTGTAGACGGTGTGAACCCCTTGTGGTTCATGAATGTGTAAATTCTTTAACTCTATATACAAATGAAAAAAATTGACTTATACCTTGAAAAAAAATCTAAAATCAAGTTCTTTCAATAGAACGATTCATTTTTCTGTTAAATGCACAATATAATGTAAAACATTACGTAATTAGCCTATTTAGGTCCCTTTAAGCCAAATTCTTTCGAGTGTTCTGACGGTCAGAATGTTTCACTCTTTATGAAGAGTTTCATTCCTCACAGTCACAAAAATCAGAGTCAACACAAACACACACACACACACACACACACACACACACACAC
>SZWC01002802.1:202546-212872 GCA_023375785.1 Penium margaritaceum | reverse complement strand
GGCTCGAATCCTTGCTGGCGCGCTTGCTTGCTCGCTTGCTGCCTTGCCTGCTTCCTTGCCTTCTAAATTCCAGTGTCTGCCCCGTCACTAGCTAGCGTGCACTCACCTCACGTACTGGCGCTGCTTGCTGTACCTGCATTGGCGCTTAGTGTCAACGAGCGATGCGGGAAATCCTCAATTCGCCCCAATTCGAGTTTAACTTCACCCTACCCACAAAGGGCATAACAAACCTTCTAGGGCGAAATAGCTCTAATATCCACATTCCCGAAGGGCGGACCCTCCCATATCCAAGTGCGGAATTTTATGTCCCCATATCCAGCAGTTAAAAATATGAGAACGACGTATCCGGCCTCCTCGCCATGCGCGATCAGCGACATGCGTCGCTGATCGAGCATGGCGAGGAGGGTCATGTGACCGTCGGTCGATCGCAACCCTCGATCCCTCGCGAGATCACGATCCAGCGATGACCCATTTTTTTCAATTTTATTTTTCTATGCGAAAACCCCCTATTTCGATTTAGGGTTTTCTATGTTTTGTGCGGGCGGAGCCCGCGCAAATCATAAAACCCTACATCGTAATAGGGGGTTTGCGCGTCGAAAAAATAAAATCCAAAAAACATTGGTCATCGCTCGATAACGATTAAGCAAAAACGCCCATGTCAATTTATTTATTTTTCCATTGCACACAAAACCCCTTAGGTTTGCAAGACAAACACCTTCAAACCCAACCCTGAATTACATTCGGGGTTGAAGGTTTAATTTTTTGCGCGGGCATCTGCTGGGCCCCGTAGTAGCGGGGCCGAGCAGATTGCCTTTCAACGCATGGGGTGTCTCGGACCCCTCACGCAAACCCCACGCAAGCCCCTCCCTCGAACAAACACAAACACCTCAAACGTGGGGTTTGTGATTGTTCAAGGGGCGTGATGACGTCATCCATCGGAAGCTGCATTTCATGCAGCGACGGCATGGTGTTCGCGCGCTTTTTTTTGGATACGTCGTTTTTCTGCGACCAGTGGATGTTTCAGTGTTAAAGTTCAGATCAGTTGGGTATGGGATTCTTAAAGAGCAATACATGGATATGGGGGATCTATCGGGAAATCGATGGGTATATGGTCACACCCCTGAACCTTCTACCCAATCTGCGAGGGGGTTGGTGACGGCCTACCCTGTGAACAAATTACATGAACCCACTGCCCATCGACTTAAGAAAAAAAACTTCCCTGCCCACTCGCTTCACCATGCTCGATCACCGGCATGCCCCGCTGATCGAGCAGATCAAGGTGGGGCATGGCGACCCCCCACGCGACTCTCACTCTCACGCGAGAATCGCAATCGAGCAATGGGCTCTTTGTTTTTTTTTTCTACACGCAAACCCTGTAGTTTCATTTAGGGTTTTTTATGTAACATAAAACCCTACATCAAACTAGGGGGTTTGCGTGTAGAAAGAATAAACAAAGAGATCATCGCTCGATCGCGATCGAGCGAAAACGCCCGTTTTTTAGATCGAACAAATACGCTCGTTTATTTTTTTCTAACTCACAAACACCAAAGGTTTCACATGAAAACCTTAGTCAAACCCTTACCCCGAATTACATTCGGGGTGTTAGGGTATTCTTTTTCCGCGGGCTCCTGCTTGGCCTCGCGGTAGCGGGGCTCAGTAAGTTCCTTTTCAACGCATGGGGAGTCTGTGACCCCCCATGCAAACCATACGCAATCCCCCCCCCCCACCACGAACATTCACTAACCCCTCGAAGGAGGAGTTTCTGAATGTTTAAAGAAATAGATGACATCAGCACGTCGACAGTGCAGCGCATGCAGTGTCAACATGCTACAATTTCTCTCTTTTCACGGATAAATTGTTAACACTCTCAGACCGATGCGTATGGGAGTGTTATTCTTCCAAACGCCAGTTGGTACTCTTCTTCCGATCACCGGGTAGGGCATAAACACAATCGAATTTCGTAGGTAGTCCCTAGATATACCCACCGACGAAAGGAGAGGTCTATTCTGCCGAGCAAACCTGAGTGATATGTCCCTGGCTGTTACCTCGAGCGAAAAGTGAGTGATGTTCCTGTTGGTTTTCATGCATCTCTCACTATGCTCTATCGTGTCCTCCCAGCTTGCGTACATCGGCGTGCACAAGACTAATGGCGAGACACGATGCTGATAGAGTGTCGTCTGGTGGGGCCGACACATGCTGAGGCCTACATGCAGGTTCCTGGAGCCTCCTCCCTACATCGTGCTCAGTTCCATTGGCATACCTCCTCCGCAGTCGTGTCGTCGGCAGTCTTTGTCACTGCATATGATGTCGACATGCGTCAAGTGCTAGGTCTGATTACACGGTTGCATTCGTAGCATTGTGTTATGCGTAGGGTCCAAGTTTCATGATTTTTCGGCACTGTTGGTAACGAGGACTAGCGTAGACGCCGCAACGATTTAAGCGGCCATAACTCTCAACTGTTGTTTTTCTAGCTGATTCTGACCACAAGACTGTGTTTACAGTGGCGGTACTGTGGTATGGTCTAGGTTTCGGGCAAAACAGACGACACCTGGGTTTTAGGCAGTCGGTCGTCTCGCAGGGCTCACCAAGAAAACCCTGCCAGCCAGAAAATGGACTGTTTCTAATTGGCTGGTGAGCTAAGTAACAAGCTCTACACAGTTGGGGGGAGGTTAGTTCTTGGAGGGGTCTCCCATTATTGTTTATCCTCAGTTCTTAATCATTTCCAGTTTTCAGCTATTGTTTAGCGTTCACTCTGGCGCGCGTAGTTCTGAGCAACAAACACCAGAGCTCTCAGACTTAGGCTCTGGTGCAGCACACTGAGGGGGCAGCTTAAGCAATGAGCGTGGGTTCCTGCACGCTGCATCAATAACACTACTACCCTACATGTTGCCATAGGAGATTTCCATATTGGTATCAGAGCTAGAGCGCAATAGAAGTAGCAAAACGCTGGCAAACAGACCTAGTAAACGTTGGCGGTCCCCAGAACGCGCCCGTGGAGGGGAAATGCTGCCGACTTCTTTTCCGGCAGCGTTGACCTGTCGGTGGCATAGTCAAAGCGCTCCCGACGCGGGGGAAATGCTGTCGAATTTTTTTCGGCAGCACTGACCCCACGACGATGGTACCGTTGGTGGACGTGCGGCCGGCACGCAGGACCAATGCTGGAGCGACATTGACGCACTTGACGACGACACCAAGAAAGTGACTGTGCTACAGCCAGCGCAGCAACACCAGCAATAGCAACACGGAGAAAGCATTTGCAACACGCAGCTAATAGCAGCACCAGCATAAAGCAACTACAACTACAGCAAGCAACAATAGTTGTAGCAGCACGCAACAGTAGCATTGAGCAAGACTTTGCGAGCAACGAGCAACAGTAACAGCCAGCAGTAGCAGTAGCAATGCGCAACGGCAGCAGCCGGCAGTGGCAACAGCAGCGTACAACTGTAGCGAGCAGTAATAGCAGCTAACAACAACAATAGCTACCAACAGCCAGCAGCAACAACAGCTGTAGTAGCTGCTAGCAGTAACAACAACAACTCGCTGCTCACAACGAGTAGTGAGCAGCGAGGAGCAAGCTCACTGGTCGCAGCGAGTAGTGAGTGGCGAGCAATGAGCTCATTGCTCGTAGCTCGCAATGAGCAGCAAGCCCGTTGCTTGCAGCAAGCAACAAGTTCACTGCTCAAGGCTTGTAACAAGCAGTGAGCAGGGACAAATGAAGAAAAAACACGCACACACAAAATCCTACGACCCCGTAAGTGGCCCTACTACAGCATCAGCAGCCACCAGAGCCACTACAGTAGCTACAGCAGCTGTAGTAGCACCAACAACACGCAGCACCTTAGCAGTAGTAGTGGCATCAGGTGCAACAACAGCAACAACAACAGCTACAATAGCAGCAGCAGTTGTTGCAGCAGTAGCAACATCAGCAGTAGTAATGTTTGCTATAGTAGTAGCACCAACAGCAATAGCGGCAGCAACAACATTAGTAACAGTAGTAGCTTTGTCGCTCACACAACAACGACTGCAGCAACAACGTGACAACCATTGTAGACGTTAGCCGTTCTCTACTCGCGTTATTGCTTACATCACTACTGACGTCAGCAATGACAAAAAACGAAAAAAAAATATCTACATCACCAACCCTTCAGATAACAAAGCAGTTGCAACTGACGTCAGCCATCCTAGGCTAACGTCACTCCTGACGTCACTGTTAAAATCAGCAGCACACACAAAAAAGTAAGAAGGGAAAACAAAGGACACCATGGTAGAGAATGAAGAGGGTTCCTCTTCCGTTGGAGGGCCTCCCTTCCTCCAACAACTGCAATCGTTGCAACAGCAGCAGTAGCAGCTGCTGCCGTCGTGGCAATAGCAACTACAAAAGCAGCAGTAGCAGCAACAGCCGCAACAGTAGCAGCAGCTGCTGCTATTACAATAGCAACTGCTCCAACAAGAGTACCAACAACAACCGCAGGAGCCGCCGCAGTAGTAGCAACAGTCCTAGCAACAGCCACAAGAGCAGCACCAACAACCGCATCAACAACAGCAGTGGCAACAGCAGTTGTAGCAACATCCATCGCTGTAGAAGCAGTTACAACAGCACCTACACCTCGCAAGCTCTATCGTTGGTCGTGTTGGCTTGACACATCCGCTCGTTGCTTTGCACCAGCAGCTCAAAACACTGACACAACAGCTAGCAAAATTGTAGCTACAAAAACAGCTGCTGTAACATGAGCCATAGCAACAGCATCAGCAGCCACCGCTACAGCCGTAGTAGTAGCAACATTGTCAACAAGCACCTTTCGTTCCACCCGGTTACGCGAGCCCTATGGTATCATATGCTAGGTAGTACCTGGCGTAGCAACACACCCTGCGCCAACGGTAGACGGTGACGTCAGTCCTAGGCCCCACTCTGGGTGCCGACCACAGGTCAAAAGGACTTCAAAACCCTACCACTGCCACTTCAGGCTGGCAAGTAGGTCCAGAGCTGTGAGCTCAGCTTCCGGATCTGGTCACAGGGTGAGGGCTTGTAGCCCTATTACGCCCTGCCCTTCGATCATACCCATGCTGACCAAGTGTATGATACTGGTCGCACCGCACGTGCCCTCGTCCCTGTTGCCCCTCCAACTACACGTTTGCCCTCGAGCACTTCCTCGGTGACCTGACCACTGGCGTACTCCCTGACCCCGCAGGAGTGTGGCAAGTACTTGCACACCCTCATCATCTGTCTAGTGACGCCTAGACCAGCCGCCTGATCCAGGAGTTCAGCTCCCTCCGCATGGGGCAGACCGAGATAGTCACCTCCTACTAGTAGCACGCAGAGGATATCCTGCGCCACCTCAGAGATGCTACACCACCCCCTCTCTCCGCACTCCTAACCATCAAGCGTGACGCCTTTGATGTCTTTTCCGATGTCTTTGTCCACTACTCCTGGGAGGTCCTCCCTGCGATGGCTGTCCAGGATACCCTCGTGCCTTGGGCAGATGAGCTCTTCCATCGCATCGAGGAGGCTCGTCAAGAGTCACACATCCATCGCACGTAGTCCCTTGCATCTTCTATCGTCGCCTAAGTAGCTGTTGCCGCCCAAGCAACAGCAACGTCTTCCGGCGCCTCCTTATCCGGCAAGAAGATGCGCAAGGGCAAGAAGGGCAAGGGTCCACAGTTGCAGTCTAGCATATCCGGTGGTTGCAGCCTTGTCTGCCTCAACTGTGGACAGTCACAACATGAGTAGTGCACATGTCCGCTCTCGACTAACAAATACTTTGTCATCGCCATCATGCGCCACTAGCGTGAGCGTCGCCTTGCCACAGCAGCCATGACTATCGCTACTTCTGTTGCGTCTGCGCCGCTCACAAGGGCTCCACCGCAGTATCTTCCGTAGCCGTCCGTGCCCGCTCCTCTGTCACCGGCGCCGTCCTCCTCCTTCATGGACTCTGATGACGTCCCACCACAGCCGGTCTACTCCGTCGGACCCTCCATTCGCGAGCATCAGTTGGAGCAATTCATCACACTCCGGCTTGGCCTTCCTCGTCCTCCTCCCCAGGGAAGTGCCAATTGCGTCATCGTTGGTTTCACTACCCTACCTTGCATGACAAAGTCTGTGTTGCGGTCGTTCCCTGTACCTTCATCCACTCCATCCCTTGCCGTGCCCTTCCCACCTACTCCTCTTCGCCTGGCTGGATGACAGGAATTCCTCGTTTGCACCTTCGTCCACCGTGCCCGCGTCGCTCGCCCACTACCATGTGACTATTAGCAACCTAGCTACACCGGTCCTCGATTTGTCAGGGACCTGGATCATTGACTCCGAGGCCACGCATCACATAACGACCTTGCACGAGGCCTTAAGTTTCCTCAGTCCTGTCACCGATGTCTCCGGGGTTCTGACGGTTTCTGGTCAGGTTTTGTCCATTCTTGGTGTCTTTGTTGTTCGTTCCTATGGTCATATTGGTGATGTCTTTGTGATTGATGTCCTCTTTGTCCCTGATCTTGAGGTCAACCTCCTGTCTTTCACCTTTCTTGATCGCATGAGCATGGACGCTTTGCACTCGCGTGGTGTTGGAATGGTGTTGTGACCTTCGTCAGGTCGTGTCATTTTGCATGCCAGCGCCCGTGGAAACTTGTGGCACATACCACGCCTGTTCACTTCTACATCCGTCCCCTCCTCATCGGCCGACAGTGGCCACACATTTTTTACTAGCACACTCTCTCTGCAGCACACACTTCTCCTACATTGCCGCCTCTATTATGTCCACTCTAACTCTGTCAAATAGCATGCTTAGCACGCAGCAAGCCACGGGCCTTGATCTATCCTCCTTTCGTCTGCCCTGTCCCACCAATTGCATTGATTGTGCTCAGGGGAAGACGCATCGTTCCACCCACCTGTCTGCCTCTTGTGAAACCTCCCCGCTTGACTTGGTTTCCTCTGATGTCATGGGTCCCCTCCCGATTGAGTTAGACGTAGAGCACGGTCGTTATGTCATGACACTTACGGACAAGTACTCTCGCTATCGCTGGGTCTTCTGCCTTTGGCAGAAGAGTGACTTTGCTTCCACCATTTTCAAGTGGCTTGTCCATGCTGAGCGTGAGTGTGGTCGTCCTCTCGGTCGCTTTCGTTCTGATTGTGGGGGTGAGATTTTGGGAAAGACCACACTCTTTGTTGCCTCCCGTGGTGTCCATCATGAGACGTCAGGGCCTTACACGCCAGCCCAGAACGGCATCTCTAAGTGGTGGAACCGCACCATGGCCGATGCGGTCCGCACTATGCGGGTCGAGTCGAGTCCCTCTCACATCTTCTCCTTGGAGGCCATGACCTATGTGATGTGGGTCTGGAGCCGGATTCCCCACAAACCCATTCCACGTCAGTCCACACCATACCAACTCTGGTATGGAGAGCGATCCGACCTCCATCTAGCCCTTGTCTAGGACTGCGTATCCATCGTGTGGTTGCCTGCCCCACACCAGGGTACCAATCTGGAGCCTCGTGGCCGTCCCTTCACCTTCCTTGGCATCTCGCGTTTGTCAAAGGCATGGCATTTCTGAGATCCTACTCGGCTCTACATCCTCGAGTCACAGGACGCCCTCTTCCTTAAGGACTTGTTTTCCCGCAACCTCATTCACTCCGGTGCCTCGATGTTCCTCCCATTGCGGAGGGGAGTGGTGGCTCTATCCTCCGTCCAGTCACGTCCAGGCGTCCCATCGTCTGCGCTCGCGGGTCCTACTGCGCCGGCTGCCCCGTTTGTGTCCGCCAACCCCTCAGGGCCGGCTGCCCCTTCCGTGGTTCCCAGCCCCTCCGCGCCAGATGCCCCGTCCATGTCCGCCAACCCATGAGGGCTGGTTGCCCCTTCCGTATCTGCCAGCCCCTCTGAGCCAACTGTCTTGTCCGTGTCCGCCAGTCCCTCGGGGTCGGCTTCCCCGTCCGTATCCGCCAGCCCCTCAAGGCCGGCTGCCCCGTCCGTGTCTACCAACGTGTGAGGGGTGGCTGTCTCGTTTGTGTCCGCCAGCCCCTCAGAGCTGACTGCCCCGTCCGTGTATGCCACCTCCTCAGGGCTGGTTGTCCCGTCCGTGTCCTCTAGCCCCTCGGGGCCGGTTGCCCCGTCCGTGTCGGCCAATCCTTCACGGTCGACTGCCCCATCCATGTCCACGAGCCCTTAAGGACCATCAGCCCCGTCCGTGTCTGCCAACCCCTCAAGGTTGACAACCTCGTCCGTGTCTGCCACTCCCTTAGGGTCGGCTGCCCCGTCCGTGTCTGCCAGCCCCTCCCGGCCGGCTGCCCCGTTGGTGTCCGCCAATCCCTCAGGGTTAGCTGTCCCATCCATGTTCGCCAGCCCCTCAGAGACAGCTGCCCCGTCCGTGTTGACAGGCTACACATGTGGTCTAGGCGGGAGTATTTCACCCACGTTGACAGTGAGCACTTAAGCTGCCTCCTCGCATCCCCTCGTGTCATGACATCCTGTCACCCCATGAGGCTCCTTGCCTGCTTGCAAACCCACTCCCACAATCGTGAGTAGGGACCCTAGCATCAAGGCGCTTGGCTTGGCCACATTGTCAGTCATCACTGACTTGCATCCGGGGTCGGGTTTTGGCTATACCTTGATCCATTAGGAGCACCGACATGCCGTCGCGGCGACACTCTCGCAGTTGCTATTTGGAGCACGAGACGCATACGTCCTCATTCTGCGCCCCACAAAGCGACAAGTGGACCCAGCCACCCTATGGGAGGCTCGGGCATCTCTCAAGGCCGCACACTGGGGGGCTGCTTGCAGCGATGAGCTTGCTATAATTCGACCACATCACGTCTACAAGCTTATCGACCTTCCCTCTCGCCGAAAGGTCATCGGCGCCATGTGAGTCTTCCGGCAAAAGTGGACGCCAGATGGGTCACTGGGTAAGTAGAAGGCCCGTCTTACAACCAAGGGATTTTCTCAGGTCCCTGGGGTCGCCTATGATCAGGCCTTTGCCCTGGTTGGTCGTTTCTTGACTAGCAGAGTGTTGTTTAGCCTGGTTGCCGAGTACGGGTGGGAGTTGCATCAAATGGATGTAAGCAACGCCTTTCTCCATGGTTCATTAGAAGGCAAGGAGCTGTACAAGGCATAGCTCCCAGGCTTACATGATGGCTCCGATAAGGTCTGGAAGCTGTGGAAGGCCCTCTACAATTTGAAGCCGTCACCGCAGTGCTGGAACCAGGAGATGAGTCATACACTTCTCAACGGCGGCCTCCTTTGCAACACTGCCAACCCCGCACAGTTCATCAATCCAAAACGGTAGCCCTTCATCGTCGCCCCGGTCTATGTCAACAACCTGCTCATCACGACGCCATCCAAAGGCACCGAACATCTAGCAGGTCAAGGACCTACTACATGCTGCCTACCAGATTATGTGTCTTGGGTCAGTATGAGTCTTTCTAGACATGGAGCTTGAGCATGATCGCTCCACGTGCATCCTGCACGTCCATCAGGCTGCCTACGTCGAGACCCTGTCAAGGGGCATTGCAGAGGGCCTGCCCCTCTGCCGAGAGCATCCTCATCCATGTCACCCGATGGTCAGGCGATGCGCAAGAGCTTATATCTAGCCGTGGTTGCGGAGCCAGTGGATGTAACTACGTACTGACGTGTCATCCGGTCACTTATGTTCCTAGCGACAACGACGTGTCGTGACATTGCGTTCGCTGTCAACATTCTAGCACAGTTCTCTCTAAAGCCACATCACCTCCACTTTGAGGTCACGATCCGAGTACTGCGTTATGTCATCTTGACTCCACAGTGAGGTCTCATGTTCCGTTGACAACCGTCCGTTGGGGTGGTAGGCTACACCTACAGTGACTAGGCTGGCAGTCCCAACGGTAAGAGTCGTACTGGCTGGATCTTTCTTGTTGGCAGTGCGACTATAACAAGACGCAGAGGCAAGCAAGTCTGCATTACATGCAGAACTATTGAGACTAGGTATGTGGCACTTGGTTCTAGCGCATGTGAGAGCGTGTAGCTGCGTCACCTTCTGTTCGAGCTGCGTTAGTCAATCCCGTCCATCATGCTACACTTTGAGAATGGGAGTGCCATGGCCATTGCTGAAAATGACGGCGTACATCACTCTCGCACAACGCACATCAATGTCATGTATCACTATGTGCATTTGTTGTTGCATGACGCCAGCATTAGCATTGTGTGGATTGAGACGGCACTGTAGTTGGCTCACTTATTGACCAAGACACTAAAGCGTGTCTCGTTCAAGAAGGCTCTGAGTGCGGTTGGTGTGCGTCCGTGAGATATTCTCTCTCTCTCTCTCTCTCTCTCTCTCTCTCACACACACACACACACTCACTCTCTCTCTCTCTCT
>SZWC01002802.1:158569-185356 GCA_023375785.1 Penium margaritaceum | reverse complement strand
TGAACTGAGTAACAAGCTCTACAGAGCTGGGGGGGGCCTAGAACTTGGAGGGGTCTCCCATTGTTGTTCATTCTTTATTCCTATTCAGTCATTGTCAGTTTTCAGCTGCTTTCTGGCGCTAACTCTGGCGCGCGCGTTTCTGAGTAACAAAACCGAGAGCTTCTAGACATAGACTCTAGAGCAGCAGACTGAGGGGGCAGCCGACTTAAGCAACGAGCGTGGAAGCCCGCACGCTGCATCAACAACGCTGCTGCCCCAACATGCTGCATAGTTTCCAGCTTGGTATCAGAGCCAGAGCGTAGCAGCAGCAGCAGAAGACTGGCGAACAGGTGCCAGACAACGCCGGCGGACTTCCCATACGCGCCAGTGCAGGGGAAATGCTGCCGGATTTTTTTCGACAGCATTGACTCTCCTGGTGGCGGCGTCAGAATTTTTCCCACGGCCAGTGGGTCAGGGGAAATGCTGCGAAAATTTTTCGGCAGCAATGACCCCCACGCGTGACGCGAGGAGGTGAGCGGCAAGCGACGTCTGACGGCTGTGGGCGACGACGCACGCGGCAACGTCACCCAGGTGCAGTGACTCGCACCACCACCAGCAGCAGCAGGCAGAAGCAGCAGCTCGCAGCACCCTGCAGCAGCAGCAGCTCGCAGCAGCAGCAGCAGCAGCAGCAGCTCGCAGCAGCAGCAGCAGCTCGCAGCAGCAGCAGCAGCAGCCCGCAGCAGCAGCAGCTTGCAGCAACAGCAGCAGCAGGGTGCAGCAGCAGCAGCAGCGTGCAGCAGCAGCAGCAGCCCGCAGCAGCAGCCGGCTGCAGCAGCCCGTAGCAGCAACACGCAGCAGCACGCAGCAGCTGCAACAGCGTGCAGCAGCAGCAGCGGGCTGCAGCAGCTGCTGTAGCGAGCTGCAGCAGCCGACAGCTGCAGCAGCAGCAGCAGCTGCTGCCGGCCGCGGTTGCTGCTACCCGCTGTTCGCAGCGAGCGAGCAGCGAGCAGCAGCCCGCTGCTGCCCGCGAGCAGCAGCTCGCTGTTGCTGGGCGAGTAGCAGCCCGCTGCTCGCACCAGACAGCGGGCTGCTGCCCGCTGTGACAAGAGAAAAAAAAAAAAACGAAAAAAAGGGCAAACACAAAAAAAATCCTCAAACCCCGCTGCAGCAGCTTGCAGCTGCAGCGAGCAGCTGCTGCAGCCCGCAGCAGCTGCAGCGAGCAGCTGCTGCAGCCCGCAGCAGTTGCAGCAGCTCTCAGCTGAAGCAGCACCAAGCACAGCTGCTACTGCAGCTCGCATCACGAGCAGCAGCAGCTGCAGCACCCGCAGCAGTAGCATCAGCAGCTGTAGCAACAACAGCAGCTGCTACAGCAGCAGCAGCAGCAGCAGCAACAGCAACAGCAGGAGCAGCTGCAGTAGCAGCAGCAGCGGCAGCAGCAGCAGCAACAGCAACAGCAGCAGCAGCAGCAGCAGCAACAGCAGTAGCAGCAGCAGCTGCAGTAGCAGCAGCAGCAGCGGCAGCAGCAGCAGCAGCAACAACAGCAGCAGCTACAGTAGCATCAACACCAACAACAGCAGCGGCGGCCCCAACAATCCCCGCTGCTGACGTCAGCACCCCTCCGCTGACGTCATTGCTGACATCACTGCTGACATCATCAACAAAAAAAAACAAAGGGCAAGGGGGAAAGCACCTGAAACAACAAAAAAAAAAGAAACACCAAGGCATGGCTGATAGTCCAGGCGAGGAGGGGTCCTCCTCTGAGGGGGGGACCCCCAACCCTCCTCTCTTGCAGCGCTTGCTGCAACATCAGCAGCAGCAGCAGCAGCAGCAGGACCCCCCGCCGCTGCAGCAGCAGCAACCGCCGCCGCCGTAGGACCAGCAGCTGCCGCCGCCGCCGCCGCCATTGCAGCAGCAGCAGCCACCGCCTCTCCAGCAGCAACCGCCGCCGCTACAGCAGCAACCGCCGCTCATACAGCAACAGCCACCGCCGCTACAGCAGCAGCAGCCGCCACCGCCGCTGCAGCAACAGCCGCCGCCCATACAGCAGCAACCACCGTCGCAACAGCAGGAGCAGCCGCCCCCTCCACAGCAGCAGCAGCAGCAGCAGCAGCAGTAGCAGCAGCTGCCGCCCGCTGGTGTCGTCGGCGGCAATCTTGACCCCCTTGCAGCTCTTCAGCAACAGCTCGCCGCCCTGACGCAGCAGCTTGCTGCGCTACAGCCGGTTGCCGCCCGGACTGCCACCAGTGGTCCACCATCGTTCGTCCCTCCAGGGCACGCCAGCCCAGCTGTGTCTGCTGCCACGTACTACCTGGCACAGCAGCAGACTCAGCGCCAGTGGCAGACAGTCACTTCCGTCCTTGGCCCCACTCCGGGTGCCTGCCGCAGGCAAAAGGACTTTGAGACGCCGCCGCCGCCTCTTCAGGCCGGCGAGCAGTTCCGGAGCTGGGAGCTTAGCTTCCGGATCTGGGCGCAGGGTGAGGGCCTCTGGGCATATTACACCCTCCCTTATGACTCCACCCAGGCCGACCAGCTGTATGACGCTGGTCGCGCCGTCCGTACCCTCGTCCCAGTCGCCCCTCCAGCTTCCCACATGGCCTTAGAGCCTTTCCTCGGCGACGTCACATCTGGCGACATCCCGGACCCTGCAGCCGCCTGGCACGTCCTCACGAGGCCCCATCGCCTGTCCAGCGACGCTGAGATCAGCCGTCTGCTCCGGGAGTTCAACTCCCTGCACATGGGGGCGACCGAGACGGTCACTGCCTACTGGCAGCGGGCGGAGGACATCCTCCGTCGTCTCGGCACGTCTGCTCCGCCCCCTCTGTCCGCGCTCCTCACCATCAAGCGCGGCGCCACTAGCGACTACGCAGACGTCTTCGTCCACTACCCCCAGGACGTCCTCTCCACCATGGCGACCCAGGGCACCCTCATGCCCTGGGCATACGAGCTCTTCCTCCGCATTGAGGAAGCTTGCCAGTAGTCCCTGCTCCATCGCACGGAGGCGCTCGCATCCCCTGCCGTCGCCTCCCCTACTGTCGCCTCCCCTGCTATTGCCTCCGTGGTTGTCGCCTCTCCCGCCGCAGCTACCTCATCGTCGTCGGGGAAGAAGAAGAAGAGTCGGAACAAGAAAGACAAGGGTCAGCCGCAGCCGCAACAGCAACAGTCGTCGACTGGGTCCACCGGTGGTGGCTCGGTCTGCCACAACTGTGGTCAGCCCGGGCACGGGTGGTACACGTGCCCTCTCCCGACAGACGAGGCGCGCGTCATCGCCACCATGCGGCGCCAGCGGGAGCGCCGTCTCGCATCTACCGCCGTCGCTGCTGCTCGCCCTTCCACCTTGACCTCGTCCAGCGGCTCTACCACTCCGGCAGCTCCGCCTGTCCCAGAGACAACTACGCTGCAGCAGTACTACCCGTAGCCGTCGGCGTCTCCGCTCCCTTCACCGGCGCAGTCCTCCTACTACCCAGGCTCCGGCACCGTCACTCCGCATTCCGTCTACGCTCCCGGGCCCTCCTCCCGCGAGCGTCAGCTGGAGCAGTTCATCGCGCTCCAGCTCGGCCTGCCTCGCCCTCCTCCCCAGGGAAGTGCGAGTTGCATCACCTCCTGCCCTCCTGCCCAGCCCTGCATGACTGAGACTGAGCTGCGGTTGTGTCCCGTTTCTGCGTCTATCTCATCATCGCCCGTAGGCTCCTCCACCCCTCTTCTTGATGATGTTGCTTGGCTTGACGATTGGCAGTCCCGTTTCGCTCCTCTGTCCACCGCGTCCGCGTCCCTCGCCTGCTGCCATGTGACCGTTAGCGATCTCGCGACCCCGGTCCAGGACCCTGCTACGACCTGGATCATCGACTCCGGGGCCACGCATCACATGACGGCCTCTCGTGAGGCCTTCAGTATGCTCGGTCCTGTCGGCGATGTCTCCGGTGTCCGGACAGGTTCCGGCCAGGTGTTACCTGTCCGTGGTGTTGGCGTCGTTCGTTTTCGTGGTCCTGCCGGTGACGTCTTCCTGACCGATGTCCTCTTCGTCCCTGGTGTAGAGCTCAGCCTCCTGTTCGTGACTGCCCTTGACCGCATGAGCATGGATGTAGTTCACTCGCGTGGTGTTGGCACTGTGTCGTTGCGTCCGTCTGGTCTTGTCGTCTTGCACGCCACGCCCGTGGCAACCTGTGGCATGTTCCTCGTCTCTCCTGTTCTCCTCCCGCCTCCTCCTCGTCGGCCGCCACAGGCCATGTGCTCGTCACCAGGTAGCTCTCTCCTCAGCACACCCGCCTCTTGCATCGCCGCCTCCGCCACGTCCACTCTGCCGTTGTCGACAGCATGTTTCGCACCCGGCCTGGCTCTGGCCTTGACCCGGAGACGTTCCCTCTCCCGTGCCCCACTGAGTGCATTGACTGCGCTCAGGGGAAGATGCACCGGTCCACGTACCCCTTGTCTGACTCCCATGCATCCGCCCTTCTCGACCTTGTCCATGCGGATGTCATGGGCCCTCTCCCCACCGAGTCAGTCGCCGAGCACGACCGCTATGTCCTCACCCTCACGGACGACTATTCTCGCTATCGCTGGGTCTTCTATCTTAGGCAGAAGAGCGATGTCGCCCGGGCCATCCAGGACTGGCTTGTCCTCGCAGAGCGCGCGTGTGGCCGCTCCCTTCGCCGCTTTCGCTCCGATCGCGGTGGCGAGTACATGGGTGAGGCTACGACTTTCCTCGCCTCCCGCGGCATCCACCACGAGACATCGGCGCCCTACACTCCCGCCCAGAACGGTGTCTCCGAGCGGTGGAACCGGACCATGGCTGACGCCGTCCGCACCATGCGTGTCGAGTCCGGTCTCTCCGAGGGCTTCTACTTTGAAGCCATGGCTTACATGACCTGGGTCTGGAACCGGATTCCCCACGGTCCCCTTCCCCGTCAGTCCACGCTGTACCAGCATTGGTGCGGTCAGCGCCCTGACCTCCACCGCGCTCGCGTCTGGGGTTGTGTCGTCATTGTCTGGCTGCCCGCCCCGCAGCAAGGTGGCAAGCTCTCCCCCCGTGGCCGTCCTTGCACCTTCCTCGGTGTCTCTCGTCAGTCCAAGGCCTGGCGCTTCTGGGACCCCTCCCGGCACTGCATCATCGAGTCCCGGGATGCCCTCTTCTTCGAGGACCTGTTTCCTCGTGACCTCATTCGCTCCGGCTCGTCTGTGTCTATCCCGTCGCGTGGGGGAGTGGTGAGTCCGTCCTCCGTCCTACCGCGTCCGGGTGACACAGTCGCGTCCGCTGGTCCCCCCGGGCCAGCTGTCCCAGCCGCGTCCGCTGGTCCCCCCAGGCCCGCTGCCCCAGCCGTGTCCGCCGGTCCCTCCGGGCCAGCCGCACCAGTCGCGTCCGCTGGTCCCTCCGGGCCAGCTGTCCCAGCTGCGTCCGCTGGTCCCTCCGGGCCAGCAGCCCCAGTCGCGTCCGCTGGTCCCTCCGGGCCAGCCGCACCAGTCGCGTCCGCTGGTCCCTCCGGGCCAGCTGTCCCAGCTGCGTCCGCTGGTCCCTCCGGGCCAGCAGCCCCAGTCGCGTCCGCTGGTCCCTCCGGGCCAGCTGTCCCAGCTGCGTCCGCTGGTCCCTCCGGGCCAGCAGCCCCAGTCGTGTCCGCTGGTCCCTCCGGGCCAGCTGCCCAAGTCGCGTCCGCTGGTCCCTCTGAGTCAGCTGCCCCAGTCGCGTCCGCTGGTCCATCCGGGCCAGCTGCCCCAGACGCGCCCTCTGGTCCCTCCAGGCCAGCTGCCCCAGTCACGTCCGCTGGTCCATCCGGGCCAGCTGCCCCAGACGCGTCCGCTGGTTCCTCCGGGCCAGCTGCCCCGGTCGCGTCTGCTGGTCCATCCGGGTCAGCTGTCCCAGTCGCGTCCGCTGGTTCCTCCGAGCCAGCTGCCCCGGTCGCGTCTGCTGGTCCATCCGGGCCAGCTGCCCCAGTCGCGTCCGCTGGTCCCTCCGGGCCAGCTGCCCCAGTCACGTCCGCTGGTCCCTCTGGGCCAGCTGTCCCAGTCGCGTCCGCTGATTCTTCCGGGCCAGCTGCCCCGGTCGCGTCCGCTGGTCCCTCCGGGCCAGCTGTCCCAGTCGCGTCCACTGGTCCCTCCGGGCCGACAGTCCCAGTCTCCTCCACTGGCCCGTCAGACTCAGCGTCGTCGCGCGCCTTGCCACGCTACACACGTGGCCCCGGCGGCAGCCTCCGACCCAGGCCGTCGGTGAGCTTGTAGACCGCCGCAACGCGCTCGGTGGCGCCTCGACCCCCCGTGGCTCCACGTTCCTCCTCCACTCCCACGGTCGTGAGTGGGGACCCTGGCACCAAAGCCCTGGGCCTGACCACCGCGGCCATCATTGCAGATCTGCACCCGGGCTCCGCATTGGGCTACGCCATGCTCCATCACGAGCATCGGCACGCTGTCGTGGCTGCCCTTGCGCGCATCCCACTTGGGGCACGAGAGGCACATGCTCTCTCAGTTCGCTCTACAGCACGCCCGGAGGACCCAGCCACCTTGCGCGAGGCACGAGCCTCCCCTGAGACCGCACACTGGGACGCTGCTTGCGCCGATGAGCTCGCTGCTATCCGACAACACCACGTGTACGACCTCGTCGACCTCCCTCCAGGTCGGAAGGCCATCGGCGCCAAGTGGGTCTTTCGGCGCAAGTGGAAACCCGACGGGTCCTTGGACAAGTACAAGGCCCGCCTCACTGGAAAGGGGTTTGCCCAGGTCCCTGGGGTCGACTATGACCAGATCTTTGCCCCAGTTGGCCGGTTCTCCACCAGCCGGGCGCTCTTCAGCCTGGTCGCCCAGCATGGGTGGGAGCTGCATCAGATGGATGTGAGCAACGCTTTTCTCCATGGTTCACTGGAGGGTGAGGAGCTTTACATGGTGCAGCCACCAGGCTTCGACGATGGCACCGGGAGAGTGTGGCGCCTGCGTAAGGCCCTCTATGGCCTGAAGCAGTCGCCTCGGTGCTGGAACCAGGAGATCAGCAGCACGCTCCTTCGTGGTGGGCTCCAGCGCAACACCGCAGATCCTGCACTGTTTGTCAGTCCGCGAGGCCAGACCTTCGCTGCTGTTCTGGTGTACGTCGACGACCTCCTCATTACGTCGCCAGACACGGCTGCCATCCAGCGCGTCAAGGAAATGTTGCACGCCACCTACCAGATGAAAGATCTCGGGTCTGCCCGAGTCTTCCTGGGCATGGAGCTCGAGCATGATCGCTCCCTGGGCATTCTCCATGTCCATCAGGCTGCTTATGTGCAGACTCTGTCCACTCGCTTCGCCGAGGACCTTCCACTCGTACCGAGCGCATCCTCACCCATGTCGCCTGATGGCCAGGTGAAGCTGAAGAGTCTTGACCCAGCTGTTGTGGGGGAGCCAGTTGACGTGACCGCGTACCTGCGAGTCATCGGGTCATTGATGTTCCTGGCGACGACGACGCGTCCAGACATCGCGTTCGCCGTCAACCTCCTGGCCCAGTTTTCTCAGGAGCCGCGTCACCTCCACCACGAGGCCGCGATCCGAGTACTGCGCTATGTCGTCTCGACTCCTCGGCGAGGTCTCATGTTCCGCCGTCAACCGTCTGTTGTCGCAGTGGGCTACACCGACAACGACTGGGCCGGCAGCCCGGACGGTAAGAGTCGCACAAGCTGGATCTTTCTGATTGGCGGCACGGCTGTGTCCTGGCGCAGTGGCAAGCAGGGGTGCATTGCACGGAGCACCGCTGAGGCTGAGTACGTGGCTCTTGGATCAGGCGCGTGTGAGAGTGTGTGGTTGCGTCGTCTGCTGTCTGAGTTACGCCAGTCTGTCCCATCCATCACGCTGCATTGTGACAATGAGAGTGCCATGGCCATCGCCGACAATGACGGCGTGCATCACACACGCACAAAGCACATTAACATAGAGTATCACTATGTGCGTTCATTGTTGCATGACGGCAGCATCAGCATCGTGTGGGTTGAGACAGCACGGTAGTTGGCTGACTTCCTGACCAAGGCACTGAAGCGCGACTCGTTCAAGAAGGCTGTAAGTTCGGTCGGCGTACGTCCTTGAGTGGCTCTCTCTTTGTCTCTGCCTACGTCTCTGCATGCCCTGGGGGAGTCTGGATGTTGACCGTGTCCCTGTCCGCCCATGTGCACTACGCCTGTGAGTCATGGGGGAGTGTTGGTTTTTTCGCATCTCTCATTGTGCTCTGTTGTGTCCTCCCGGCTTGTGTACATCGGCGTGCAGATGACTGACGGCGAGACTCGACGCTGATGGAGTGTCGTCCGGTGGAGCCGACGCACGCTGAGGTCTTCTCGCAGTTCGCTGGAGCCTCCTCTCTCNACTGCCTAGGGTCCCAGTTGCATGTTGCATGGCCCTGTTTGGCAGCATAAACCGTTGTGGGCACTATCTGGGTTTAGGCTGCCATAACTCCTCGCTACTATTTTTCTAGCAGATTCTGACCGCACGGCTGCGTTTGCAGCGGCGGTATTATGGTATGGTCCAGTTTTCAGGCAAAACGGACGACGCCCGGGTTTTGGACTGTCGGCTGCCTGGCAGGCTTCACCGAGAAAACCTGCCAGGCTGAACTGAGCTACCCCGGTGTTCTTTGAATTCGTACATTTGATTTTTCAGAATTATGTGTTCCTTAAATTCGAACAGAATTTTCACTTTTGAATTATTTATGTGTTCCTAAGTGATCGAATTCGGGACGACCCTGCTCCTTAAATTCGAACAATCGCCATCTTAGTTTTTTTAGTGATCCGTTAATTCGTCGAGATCGTCACCGCGGATAGCGATGACACCACTGACATCGCTGACACTGCTGGCATTGCTGACGTGGCTGACGTGAGCGGTGTCAGCGATGTCAGCGGTGTACCTCTTGTGGCGACGCACGTACCTCTCGCCTTTATACTCTCGTGTGTGTGTGTGTATGTACGTGTACTTCGTACACGTACATACACACACCCAGAATATTTTGGGATACGTTCACTAGGTGTAGGAACGCTTGAACCTGGGACCAAAAAATTGAAATTATGAGTGTGGCACTTTGAATTCGTATAAACGTGTTTTTTGTTATTTAAGTGTTCCTTTAAATTCGTTGAACGAAAAAACGGTACGATTTCGACCACTCCCAAAAACATTAAATTCGAATTCAAAGATCACCGGGGTATTTTCAGATTGGCTGTTGAACTGAGTAACAAGCTCTACAGAGCTAGGGGGGGGGGGGCTAGAACTTGGAGGGGTCTCCCATTGTTGTTCATTCTTCATTCCTATTCAGTCATTGTCAGTTTTCAGCTGCTTTATGGCGCTAACTCTGGCGCGCGCGTTTCTGAGTAACAAAACCCAGAGCTTCCAGACTTAGACTCTAGAGCAGCAGACTGAGGGGACAGCTGACTTAAGCAACGAGCGTGGAAGCCCGCACGCTGCATCAACAACGCTGCTGCCCCAACATGCTGCATAGTTTCCAGCTGTTATGAGCCTTATTTGACATGCCTGTGGTTTGGTTGAATTGTCACACACTTGCATGCCCTTAGGGTGGTGAACCGGGTTGCTGATCCTTAGGGACCACACGTCCGGTCTGTGCCGGCGTGTGAGACATCGCCTGGAGCTTGCTCGCTCCAAGGTCGGGATCGATCCCTGGGTGGCGTCCAGGCCCCACATCGAGTGACTCGCGTGGGTGGCCTGGTCAACCGGCACTTACCACCTCACTCACTTGTGACTCACTAACGCGTTCTCTCATTCACCATTGTGTCAAAGTGAGCTTGCCCCCGATCCATGTTGTCACCCGGTCGCTCGCTTGCTTGCTTGCTTGCATGCTTGCTTAAGAGCCGCAGCCACCTACTGGTATCAGAGCAGGAGGACCCATTCCTCCTCGCGACGGTCCTGAGACCTCGTCGGGCCACATACATGTGGCGGGTGATCCCGCGCAAGCAACCACTTGCAACTGTCACCGGTAGAAGCCACAGCATCGGCCACTGCGCCCTCCAGCTGCAGTCACTGCGCCCACATGGTGTGAGGTGCTTTCCTCTTGTACACGCGACCAGCACGTCTTCGCCGCCACCCCCCCGCACTCCGCCGAGCTTCGGCCTCCGCACGCCCGACGGTGCTGCCACGTGGCGGCATCGACTGCAACTGCTGTCTCTCAGCAGCCGCACGTGCACTTTCTCCACAACAGCACACCTCGGTCCCGTGGTTCACGAGGAGCACGGCTCTCGTGCGCTAGACTCGCGCAGCTTCACTGCCGCCCTCACGAGCCCCGCCGACTCTCGGCTTCTGCACGCACACAGGTACAGGCACGTGGCAGCGCCGACCGTCGCACCCATCTCCCGCTGGCCGTTCATGCACTTCTCTCACTCTGCCGAGCTTCAGCCTCCGCACGTTGGACGGTGTTGCCACGTGGTAGCACCGACTGCAGCTGCTGTCTCTCCACAGCCGCACAGGCACATTCTTCATAGCAGCACACCTCACTCCCGTGGTTCACGAGAAGCGCTGCTCTCGTGGACAGGACTGGCACATCACCATTGCCGTCCGCACACACTTCACCGTGACCCTTGTCTACATCATCAGTCGTGCTACTGCCGACATATCTGCTACAGCTATACCAATTGAGGCCCGTCCCCATGCACCTCTTATCACCTCAGGCTGCCCTCCCGGCCGCCAAGTGCTTGTCGCACCTGCGTCTCCTCCCGAAACGGAGCCAATCCTTACGTCTCCCACGGCCGCACGTGAGCGTTATTGGTTTTGGTGCATCTCTCGTTGTACTCTGTTGTGTCCTCCCGGCTTGTGTACATCGGCGTGTAGATGACTGACGGCGAGACTTGACGCTTCTGGAGTGTTGCTCGGTGGAACCGACGCACGCTGAGGTCCACTCACCATTCGCTAGAGCCTCCTCCCTCCGGCGATTCACTAAGCTCCATCGGTAGGCCTCCTCACCGATCGGGCCGCCGGTGGTCACAGCCACTGCAGGTGCTGTCTGCATGCACCTAGCACTGTGTTTGGTTGTAGCATTACGTCTGCAGCATCATGTGGTGCCTAGGGTCCATGTCTCCTGCTGTATGGCCCTGTTTGGCATCGCTGACTGTCGTAGACACTGCCTGGGTTCGGGCAGCCATAACTCATTGCTCCTATTTTTCTAGCTGATTCTGACCGCACGACTGCGTTCTCAGCGTCGGTATTATGGTATGGTCAAGTTTTCAGGAAAAAAGGACGACACGAGGGTTTTGGGCTGTCGAGCGTCTGGCAGGGCTCACCGAGAAAACCCTACCTGTCAGAAAATAGGTCTAGGACTATTTTCTGATTGGCTGGTTAGCTGAGTAACAAGTTCTACACTAGTGCGGGAGAGCTAGATCTTGGGGGGGTCTCCCATTGTTGCTCATTCTTCATTCGTAATCAGTCACTTTCAGTTTTCAGCTGCTTTCTGGCGGTAACACAGGCGCGCGCGTTTCTGAGTAACAAACCCAGAGCTTCCAGTCTTAAACTCTACAGCAGCAGACTGAGGGGGCAGCAGACTTAAGCAACGAGCGTGGAAGCCCGCATGCTGCATCAACAACGTGGCTGCCCCAACTTGCTCCCTAGGTTTTTTAGCTTGGTATCAGAGCCAGAGCGTAGTAGAAGCAGTAGAAGCCTTGCGTACAGGTGCCAGACAACGCCGCTGGACCCCCATATGCGTCAGTGCACGGGAAATGCAGCCGGATTTTTTTTCCGGCAGCATTGAGCCGCCTGGTGGTGGCGTCAGATTTGTTTCCCACGGCCACTAGGCCACGGGAAATGCTGTCCAAATTTTTTGGCAGCGCTGACCCCCACGCATGACGCAAGGAAGTGAGCGGCAGGCCGCGTCCGACACCTACGGCAACGACACACACTACAACGTCTCCTAGGTGCAGTGACTAGCACCAACACGCAGCAGCAGCAGTCTGCAGCAGCGGCACCCGCATGCAATGGCAACGAGCAGTGGTAGCAGCAGCCAATATCAGTTGCGTGCAGTAGCAGTAGCAGGCAGAAGTAGCAGCTCGCAGCAGGATCAACACGCGGCAGGAACTCGTAGCAGCAGCTCGCAGCATTAGCAGCACGTAGCAGCAGCCCGTAGCAGCAGCGAGCAGCAGTGGCAGCAAGCAGCAGCACAATAGCGTGCAGCAGCAGCAGCAGGCTGCAACAGCCGCAGTAGTGAGCTGCAGCAGTAGTAGCAGCGAGCAGGTGCCAACAGCAGCCAGCAGCGGCTGCTACTGCTCGCAGCTTGCAGCAAGCTAGCAGTGAGCAGCAGCGCGCTGCTGCCAGGGAGCAACAGCTCGTTGCCAGCGAGCAGCTGCTCGCTGCCAGCGAGTAGCAGCCCGCTGCTTGCAGCAAACAGTAGTCAGCCGCCCATTGTGATAGAAAAAAGAGGAAAAACAACAAGAGAAAAACAAATCCCCCACCCCAAAAGCTTTGCGGCCGCGGCTGCAGCAACTGCCTTAGCTACTACAATAGCCACAACAGCCGCAGCAGCCCGAAGCAACAGCAGCTGCGGTCGCAACTGCAGCCATAACAGCAACAGCCATAGCAGTAGGAGCAGCAGTAGCAGCAGCCGCAGGAGCAACAACAGTAGTAGCAGTTGCAACAGCAGCAACAGCAGCAGTAGCACCAACAGCAGCAGCACCATTAGTAGCAGTAGCAGCAGCTGCAGTAGCAACAACAGTTGCAGTAGCGGCCCCAACAACCGCCACTACTGACATCAACATCCCGCTCCCAACATCACTGCTGACGTCATCAACTCACAAAACAAGAAGAAAAGGGGGCAAGGAAAGGGGGAAGAAAACCTAAGGGTGGGCAGGACATCCACGGCCCTCAGCTGTCGTCACTGCTAATGACAGCAACAACAAAAAAGGGGGGCATCAAACCATGGCTGGTAGCCCCATTGGGGAGGGGTCCTCCTCTGTTGGGGGGACCCCCACCCCCCCTTTCTTACAGCGGCTGCAGCAGTAGCAACAGCAGCAGCAACAGCAGCAACAGTAGCAGCAGCAACAACAGCAACAGTAGTAGCAGAAGAAGCAGCAACAGCAACACAAGCAGTAGCAGCAGCAGTAGCAGGAGCAGCAGGAGCAGCAGTAGTAGCAAGAGCAGCAACAACAATAGCAGTAGAAGTAACAACATCAGCAGAAGCAGTAGTAGCAACAGTAGTAGCAGCAACAGCGACAGTAGAAGCAGCAACAGTAGTAGCAGCCCTCTGGCGTCGTTGGGGGCATCCCCGACCCCCTCGTTGCTCTTCAGCAACAGCTCGCCGCCCTGACGCAGCAGCTTGTGGCACTACAACCGTTGGTCTCTCAGACTGCCACCAGTGCCCCGCCATACTTCATCCCTCCTGAGCACGCCGGCCCAGCCGTGTCTGCTACCACGCACTACCTGGTGTAGCAGCATAATTAGCGACAACAGTAGACAGCGACTTCCGTCCTTGGCCCCACTCTGGGTTCCGGCCGTAGGCAAAAGGACTTTGAGGCGCCACCGCCGCCGCTTTAGGCCAGCGAGCAATTCCAGAGTTGGGAGCTCAGCTTCTGGATCTGGGCGCAGGGTGAGGGCCTGTGGGCATACTACACCCTATCGTATGACGCCACCCTGGCCGACCAGTTACATGACACTGGTCGTGTCGTCTGTGCTCTAGTCCCTGTTGCCCCTCCGGCTTCCCGCCTCACCCTCGAGTACTTCTTAGGCGACTTTAGCGCTAGCGCCACCCCAAACCCTGCAGCCGCGTGGCTGATCATGCTTGATCATGGTAACAGGGCGTCTGGTGAAGGACTTTGACTCTTCACCTCCCCATTACTCGGAATTGACACATGGGGTACCAGAGAAGGGTTTTTGTCCTATTACTTCATGGACTATGATTCCACGAATGAAGCACAGTCTCCTGAAGCTGCCCGGGAAATTCATGCCCTCCTCCTTGCCTTTTAGGAGCACTCCATCTAAGATGTCAAACCCTATGTGGCTGACCTGACTAGACAGTGTGGAGACCCTTTTGGGGCGTGTCAGCTGGTTCTTACCACACATTAGAGAGTGGGTCTGACTGACCTCAATTAGCGCGTTTGGGAGTTTACCTGCCTACGCAAGGGGGACATCGAGGTTTCAGATGCCTACTGACGTCGTGCACGGTGTGCATACACTCACCTAGGCACTTAGGTGCTTACACAATACTCATTATTGGTTACAACAATGTTGTGGGCGCATGAGAAGTATTCGGACCTCTTCCACCACTTGGAGCGTACATTGTTAATGAGCAAGGAGGAGGCTGGCACTTTGCTTCCTTGGGCATGCGACTATCATGTGCGGGTGGAAAGGCAATATCTCCCTCCCATTGGTCGTGCCACAACCGCCACGGCTGCTTTAGCCACAGCCATAGTACCAAAGTAGGACACTAAGCAGTGGTACGTGCAGTAGGAGGGCGTGCAGCAATAGCTACTGACTTGAGAAAACAGTAGTAGTGATGATAGTGATAGCCGACAGAAGTAGTTTGTAGGCCCTGGAGTGACCGGTTGCCATGCTTCTCGCCTTCGGCGTCGAGAGGCCGTCTAGGAAATGAGCCATTTTGAGTTTGTTCATCAGACCACCCCCGCACTGATTCCATGTTGTTTGCACCTTCCTTCTTGCAGCGCTGCCCTCCTGGCGTGTCCTTCGGTGGGGTTCCAATTTCCACTACAATCAAGCATGTCCCTAAGGTCTCCCTTCCCACGGATCGGTGACCAAAGGACTTTGAGACCCCACCACCAAGCTATGATAGCGATGGTGGGTTCAATGCCTGGAAATCCTCTTCCCGGTGTGGGCTGATGCGGTGGGCATTTGGCCACATTTCTTGAGCCAGTGTTAGCCAACCAATCCCTGCCAGGCACAGGTTGCGACAAGATCCACGCGCGGCTTGCTCTTGGCCATGCTCCAGGATGTTGTCGACTTCTGCCCGTTCCTTAGAGTCATGGGTTTAGGCATTGGAGCAGACCCCTGCCGCGACTGGGAGTTGGTCCTGACCATGCTGGCAACCGAAACCCATGTGACGATGATGTTGTGACTCAAAAAAATTGTTCCCTTCTGGAGGGTCCCTCTGAGCCGGCCGTAGCCTACTGGTGAAGAGCCATATGAATCTACACTCGCCTTAGTATCGTCAACGGCTCCCAGCTATGGGCCCTACACACCATCATGGTCAAGGCCCACATGGAGTTCGTTGACAAGTTTACCTCTTTCAACCAAGCAATTTCATCAAGCTATCAGCCTCCTTGGAGCTCCTCCTTTGGGCCCATTACTACTACCTACCGCGGATGACAGTACCTGAGGCTCTCCAGGCCCATCAGGTGAGTCCACTGTTTGCCTTAATGACCGCCTTACGGATGAAACATTACCTCCTCAATGCCTCATCCTCACCCTCTTCTTTGTTGCCCTCCCGCAAGGACATGGCTGCTACTGCATAGGGGGAAAAGGAAAAATGGAGCCGTGGTAAGGGACAACATTAGCAACATCGTCCACAACAGTGTGGTGGTGGGAGTGGACGTTCAGTCCAATGCTACAACAGTGGGGGAATACATCGGTACACGGAGTGCACATAGCCCCTCAGTTAGACGTGTTCCATGCGAGGCATTCAGGCCACATGTACTGAGTGGATGGCTGCCTCCAGTGCCACCCAGACCGGACGTTTGACCAGGTCGATAGCTGACCCTCCACCCACCTCCGGTGACGCGGAAGCCGTAAACCCTCACGACCGCATCATCACAAACCTTCATCATCTTCGGGCGCTTTGCATGCAGGGAGGTGAGAGTGTGTTGAAACAACCGTGTGGTCCACAGAATGTTTGTACTCTTGTGTTCGTGGCCCGTGATGATGCGTGTGGAGGCCGCATCAAGTGCATGTGGTGACTTCGGACTTGACTGTAGAGAGTGGTTGGAGGAGTCCCAGAGTCGTGCTATTTGTTGTGACTCTGTTGCCCCTGTTGAGCGTCCGACTGCTGCGGAGTGTTCTTAGACCCATTTCTAAGTGTCGAAGACGGGTTGTGAGGCGAGTGGTACCTGGATCATTGACTCAGGTGCTACTCACCACATGGCCTATCATCGTGCTGAATTCGTTTTCCTCAGTGCTGTTGGGTTTGTTAAATCTGTTCGCATAGGATCTCGTCAGTCCTTGCCAGTCCAGGACATTGGGATCGTGCGCTTTGATGGTCCATCTGGCCCCTTATTCATCTCTGACGTGCTCTTCATTCCTGTTTTGGAGGTCAGCATGTTGTTTGTTTGTGCCAGCACTTGGATGGGTCTCTCTGCAGAGTACTCTACTGACGCTGTGACTGTTTCCACCTGTGATACTCATTTTGCTGTCCTCCGTGCATCTTTTACTAATGACCTGTACCGCGTGACTCGCCTCCCTCCATTTATGCCTCTTTCCTTGTCCTCTTCTGTGCATGTATTCGTAGCTAGCATGCTCTTCCCTGAGCACTAGTGCTTGTTGCATTGCCGCCTCTATCACTTGAGCTCAGACATGGTGTCCAAGCTCATTCGGACACAGCCCGTCCTCGGTCTTGACGTGGCTTCCTTTGAGAATCTACCAAAGACTTTTTTTTTTCCACTGAGGGTAAGATGCATCCTGCACTTATCCTGACTCCACCTCACAGGAACTGCGTCCGTTGGAGTTGGTCCACTCGGACCTCCTCGGTCCTCTGCCACTATAGTCCCTCTTAGATCAAGGTTGCTATGTGCTCACCTTGACTGATGAATTCACCCTGATGCGATGGGTCTACAGCCTCCGCCACAAGAGCGATACCTCCGTAGCGGTTTGCATGTGGGTGGTGATAGATGCGCGCTAGTCTCGTCACACCCCTCACACATTGCGCTCGGATTATGGTGGAGAGTTCTTAGACGAGATGGATGCATAGTTTGGTGATCACTTTGTCTTTCATTCGCTCTCTGCTCCCGTTGTACCTCAAAAAAATGGTGTGTCTAAACTTTGGAACCGCAGTATGGAGGATGCGGTTCGTGCCATGCGGTCTGAGTGTGGTCTTCCGGAGTCCTTTGCATTTGAGAGCTTCTCCTACATGACGTTGGTATGGAGCCGTTTGTCACATGGTCCTCTTCAAGAGGACCATGCAGCAAACCATATGAGGTATGGTTTGGCCATTGCGCCGATCTCTATCTTTCTCGCATTTGGGGATCCCTCGCTTGCGTCTGGTACACCAAGGACCAGTAGGGATCCAAGGTCTCACCTAGATGTCGCATCTCTGCCTTTGTAGGCATCTCTCCATGGTCGAAGGCTTGGCATTTTTGCGATCATGCTTGCCAACACATTGTAAAGACTCGAGACTCTCTCTATTTTTAGGCTCTCACTTATCGTGATCTTTCTAGCATTTTGTCACTAGCCAATGACCATGTTCCCACTTGTGTGGCTTCCCAACAGATGGAGAAGTATCATCCTACAGATGGCTTTGTCTGGTTCTCCTCACTTGTGGTCTAGTCTTTGGGTACTGAAGATCCTGCATCAAGGTCATACATCCCATAGCCTCATCGGTCCTTGCTGACACACCTGATCCTATGCCAACATCAGTCCCCTCTGGCACAACTGATCTTGTGCCAACATCTGTCCCCTTCACCATAGCCGATCCTGTGCCACCATCAGTCCCCTCCGGCACACTTGATCATGTGTCAATGCCAGTTCTCTCTTGCACACGTGATCCCACGACAATGACAACATCCCCCATCGTACCTACTCATGTGCCTGCACCTGCTCATCCCAAGTGCAAGTTGGCACCTGTCTATGTCCTTGTTGTACCCTCTTCCCTTTCCTACAAATCCATGGTTCCTACAGGTGATGCCCAACAGCCTGCTTCGTAGCCTCAAGTGAGCACCTCAACACCGGCCTACTCTCGCGAGCTTGGTAGACGTCTCCGAACACTTGCCTCTAGGGCTTAGCGGACTACTAGACTCGACACCTAGAGGCTCAACTCGTAGTGTCCAGAGTGGCAAGCCCGGCACAAAGGTCCCTAGCTTGAGAGTCTAGGAGAACTATAATGAGGTGGACACATCATATCATGTCTGTCATGAGTTTGTCTCCCGAGAGTTTACAGCCGCTTCTGATATTGCAACCGGCCACGTTGTGGTCAGACCGAGTTTGGAGGTGTGTCTTTTATCCACAGGGAGCTCTCCCTTGACAACGCCTGATCTACGCATGTTGAAGGAGGCACTCTTGGCTTAGGATGGAGAGTTATGGTGTGCTGCTCAAGAGGATGGACTTAAAGCCATCCGTGAGCACAGTGTCTTTGAGCTTGTGAGTCTGCCCCCTGGGTGGAAGGTTGTACATGCTAAGTGGGTCTTTTGCAAGAAGGTGAAACCTGATGGTACGCTGGATCATTACATGGCTTGCTTCATAGATAAAGGGGTCTCACAGGTTGAGGGTGTGGACTTCTCTCACACCTTTGCACCCGTTGGCCATAAAACCACCGCTCACACTCTGTTCGGGGTTGTTGCTTACCACAACTGGGAGTTACGCGAGATGGATGTGAACAATGTGTTCCTCCACTGAAGTTTAAAGGAGGAGATCTACATGGTCCAGCCACCTAGTTTTGAGGTTGGTGTGAAGGTCTGATGCTTACGCAAGGCCTTGTACAGCTCATAATAGACACCAAGGTGTTAGAACTAGCACACTAACATGTTCTGGTTGCGTACAGAGTGACGCCGACCCATCTTTCTTTCTCATACAAAAAGCTTAGAGCTTCACCGCCATCCAGGTCTATGCGGCCGACCTCTTGAATGTGTCTCCTTCTATGGACACCATAGAGGAGGCCGAGGCAGTCCTTTAGGCTGCAAACAGGGGGAAAGACCTTGGTCCTGCAACTGCGTTTCTCGAGATTGAGATCGTATGTGATCTTCATCGGCAAAAACTCTTCCTGCATCAAGTACGTTACACTCGCGTCAAGGGAGAGGGTTTTCTTGACATACTTGGTGAGTTTCTGCAACCCTCCACTTCCATGACACCCAAAGGACAGGATGCTTTGAAGGTGGATGATCCAGCACCGGAGGGAGAGATAGTAGACATGACCATGTACTTATATCTCATGGGCTCTTTGATGTACTTGGCCACTACCACACGATATGACATTGCCTTCTCCATCAACCTCCTTGCAAGTGGTGCGGTGTGTGGTCTCCACATCATACCTTGGATCCTACTTTCGACGACAGTGTTCGGTGGTAGTCGATGGCTACACAAATAGTGATGGGGCATGGAGCTGAGATGGCCGCAGTTAGACAGGCTGTGTGTTCCTACTTGGTGGTACTGATGTGTCATGGCGTAGCGGCAACTAGGGGTGCATTACATGTAGCTCATCAGATGCTAAGTATATTGCATAAGGGGCTGGGCCGAGGCGGTGTGGGTGTATCGTCAATCTTGTGACTTTGTGTCAATCTGTGCCTTGCGTCATTCTACGTTGTGACAACAAGAGCTATCTTGCTATTGCACAGAAATCTAGTGTGTTTCATGTATGCACGAAGCACATTGCATTTGAGCATAACTTTGTGCGTGATCTTATGGAGCGATATGTGATTTCAATCATCTGAGTTGGCACAATCATGCAGGCGGCTGACTTCTTGACCAAGGCACGCACGCGCGGAAAGTGCATGGTGGCCATTTGTTTTGTCAAGCGTCGCCCCTTACCTAAGAGTGGCTGAGAGTGGGTTGAGTGAGTATGGACTGTTAAGCATATCGTTACACACTTGTGTCGGTTTTGCACGTGTATGGACATGCGCACCGTTGGGTCATGGGAGTGTGTTGTGATGTGAGGTGTCTCCGTCTGTCCATACAACATATTGTGACCACTCGACCGTGTCCATGTTTGTGCAGATCCTTGATACGGAAGCTGCTGGTAGTGGAGCACCAACGGGTGGTGGCCCGACCCACCGGCAGCTGAGGGATAGCTGCCATGATGTCCCAAGTGTTTTCTGGGGTTCTCCGCAGTTTGCTACACAGTTGCAACTAGAGTTGTTGTAGTTTTCTTGGTGGACTGTCTTTTGAGCCCGATTGGCATGTTTTGCGTTGTGTGTCCACCAATCGATGTTGGACTTGTGCGTGCTCAAGATTTTTCATCTGTAGGTTCAGATAACGTTGTTTTTGGATGTGTGTGTGTATGGTTACCGCCAAAACAGTGGTTTTGGGCTGGTTTTAAGACAACCTGTCATTGCCGTGAACGTCACCCGCCAGGTGCCGCGATATGTATTTGTGCTGTGTGCTTTTCAGTTGTCATTTATCTCTGTACATTGAATCTATTGCACTTATGAGCCTCAGAGTCTTGCCAAATACCTGCCTCGTGTGCTAGTGCAATCGCTGACAGGACAGCATTGCCCTGTTAGTAGCACCAATCCTAGGAAGGTTCACGATAGCTTCTGAAGGGTGTTTTTGCATGGTCATCTACTGTCAATGATGCAGTGAAATGTTGTCAAATATGTGTTGATGGCTTGTTTGGTCCTTATTGGTGCTCTATCCTGTTTTTTGTTAGCTTGTAGGATTTTCTTGTTGGATTGTTTGTGGGCCTATTTTGTAAGTGTTTGAACCTTCTTTACAAAGACTTATGCAGGACTAGGATGTGTGTTCACACGTTGCGTAGGATCAAACTTCTATATTTGTAAATTGAGGCAATGTCACTTCTAAATGCATTTGCATAGAACTACAACCACAATGTAGTACGTCCTCATATGGGAGCACGTCAGACGTGGGATAGCAGTGGTCGTGGTAGACAACTCGGAGGAGATGCCAATGCATTTACGCGTTGAGGAGATACGAGTCATCAAGGAGTCATTGATTCAGCTCTACCTTGTAACATCTCCTAGCACCCTAGTTTTCACACCATTGAGCTACAGATGACAACGTCAAATCTCTTAGGTCTCCCCGCCTTGCCCACCTCCTCCATCTCCAAAAGGTTGTTCTTCCCTCATAGCAGCGACCGAAGGATTTTGAGGCACCTCCACACGCTACATGGGTCGTTACCAGACCGCCGACCCTTGCTAGGTCTAGGTAGCAAAAAGGAGAATGCATCGCATGATTTTGTAGGAGCTAGTTGTTGACTTATGGCCCTTCCTAGGCATGACTTTGACTGGGAGTGGGACATAATTCCGATGAGGAGGAGCATGTCCCATGGCCTTATCGAGTTCAAAACTCTTCTACAAGGAGTATCCAAGCTGGCAGGTGACTATTTCCGGCTCACCATGAGCCTCAACATTCGCATGGGGACGTGCATTTCCAGCTCTTGGTACCATTGTGTTGGAAGCTGACCTTGACTGCTACAGTTTCCTTGTACTTGTCAAGCCCGTTTGTTGATGTGACCACTTTGTCACTATCTCTTCATACAAATCTTTTTCTCCAACTCCCACTTCCACGGCAATGGAGTCACAAGAGGTTGCAGCAAACATTTAAGCAAAGAAGGAGAAGAATGGGCATGAAAGGGGGAAAAATAGGGATATCCGACAGGTAGTGGTAGTCGACGGTCCATTTAGTGTTACAATTGTGGTGGCGTCCACTTGTACATCGAGTGCTAGCTGACTAAGATCAAGCGTGGACTATAGGCGGTGCATGTCACGCGGACCACTTCTAATGCCATCTTATTCTAGAGCCATGCCATGGAAACAGAGGTAGCTGAGACATCACCCTCAGTGCCTTGATCTTGAGCTATATTGGTCAAGATCCTTCGGGACGAGCCATCGTGGAGCTCAACTAGCTTCTAGAAGTTTGCCTTCAAGGAGGTGTGCACATGTTCCTATGGTTTAGCACTTCATAAGCACTGTGTCTTTCAATGTTCGTGGCTTGTGATGATGCTTATGGAGGCGTTTGATTTGTGCGTAATCAGGATAAGCCTAGCCTTGACATGAATGCCTAGCTTGATGAGTCACATACTTGTGTCATTCGTCAACATTTGGACCCCTGTACTGAGCATCTAACAGAGGTCCAGTACGTTGTGGCACGTTTTTTTATGACGAAGACAGGTCATGGGACGAATGACATGTGGATAATTGACTGCAATGCCACCTATCACATGACTTGTCACGCGACTTTGTCGTCCTTGGTCCTTTTCGGACTGTTCATTCAATCCACATAGGGTCCAGGGAGACCATGCCTATTTAAGGAGTTGGAGTTATTTGCTTTGGGTCCATATGACCCCCTTATACATTTCCAAAGTGTTCTTTGTCCATTTTCTCAAGCTCAACTTACTCCTTGTTCGTGCGTGTACTAGGATGGGTCTCGTTGTTGAGCACTTTGTTGATTCATCCATAATGTATACTTGCGATACTCGTGGTGTTGTATCCTATGCATTTGATGTAGATGATGCTTCCTCTCTTTCCTCTACCTCTTCCTCTCTAGTTGTGCACATTATTTTCATTAGTATGCTCATAGCTGAGCACGGATTTTTGTTCCATTGTTTTGTGTGTTGTGCAATAACAAACATTCTCTCCAAGCTCATCTTGATGCAATCCACCCTTTGTCTTAATGCATAATCCTCTAAGACGATGCCCAAGATCGATGGTCGCTTATGCACTTCGGATAAGATGCATTGTTGCACCTATGTGGAGTCCAACTCTTAGACCCTTTGCTCGTTGGAACTTGGACACTAACCTACTTGGTCCTCTGTTCATTAGGTCAGTGTTTGATAGTAGTCGGTATATACCTACCTTGACCTTCGGCTTCACCCCGATGTTGTGGGTCTATAACCTATATAGCAAGAGTGATGGCGGTGGTTTGCCTCTGGCCGATTATGGTGGAGTGTCAGTTGGGTCATAGAGTTACGAAGTTCCACTCGCATGATGGTGGAGAGTTACCTGGTAAGAGGAATGTTTTCCTTGTGGAGCATGGTTTCTTCCACCAACTTTCTGCCATGCACTGGAACCTTACCTTATTGGGTGTGATCNGTCTAGGTCCATGCATGTCTACTGAGCCTAAGGCTCTGTTCCTATTCCTCCCATTCCTTAGCCTCCTCACAAGTTCGTGCAACCATGTTTTGATTCATGAACAGTTGATGATTGATGAGAGATTGTTCATATGCGAACGGGTGTTGTCCCATGATTGGGTTAAAGCAATCTAGTCTTTATTTCTAACCAGGTACTGATGATGGTCCCAATGTTGATGGATGGAAACGTGCATTTGCAAAATAGTGCTCACATGCGACCGGGTGTTTTTTTGTGACCAGGTGCTCATTTTCAATCAGGTATTTTTACCATGTATTCAGTTTTGGACAAAAAATGTATTTGCAACCGGCTGTTTATTTGTAAACATTTCTTGATTTGTCCCAAACCATTCATTTGCGCTCGGTTGTAATTATGCAACTAGGTATTGATGTGCAAATTGTTGCTCATTATGACAAGTTATTGATTTCTGACAGGGTACTCATGTTTGATTCGTGGTTGACTGGAATCTCGTTCATGGCTAATCATCCCTATAACTTTACAAGTGACAGTGGTGCCAACATCATTTTTTAGCCTTGAAACATTCTTGGATACAACATCATTAAGAATGAAAAAGATTATGGAATATGGGAAATGGAAGCCAGAATGATACTATGTGTTCAAAATGTTTGATATACATATGTTAAGAACCTACATGAACGTCGGTAGGTCTCAAGATCGCCCGCAACCCCCCGTACAAAACACACCATCATGCACATTTGTAGTTCTCTTGGTAGCTTTGCATGATAGGGTACTCATTCATTTCAACTCATACAAAGAGTATTGCATTTAGTCACGCATTCTTTACGAGAATTTCATAGTGATAGTTCGACGATGGTCATCTTACTTAAACTTGATGTTTCATTAATTCACATCAAAAGACCTTCCTATAAACAAGGCTTTAATGCAGAATCAGAATGTTTGAGTGACTCAAGGACTGGAAAGTGTGTCCATCCAAAACACTTGATGGTTGACATGTATTTGTTGCTAAGCTCGTCTTTGAGGTCAACCCATGGATGAAGTTGACACACCAAAACTTTGTTGAAATGGTTTTGTTGCCTTGTAAGAAGGACGACATATGTTGTTGTTGTTCCAACTTCTCAAAATTCCTCCTACACCTAAAAACTACATTAACTAGATGTTGCCTCATGATGACGTACTAGTTTGCAAGGTGTTGGTTTGTGATCAGATGTTCATTTGCAGATGAGTATTGAGATGTGACCAGGTGCTAATCTACTAGCGGGTGTTGAGTTGCGGCAGATTCCAATCGATGATGAAGTGTGGATTTGCGACCAAGTGAGAATGTGTGCGTGTTTGTTCCATTTACCTAGTTATCCATTAAAAACCGGTGATTTATCTGCAAAGCATTGTCAAGATATGGCCTGGTGCTGATTTGGAACCAAGTGTTGACTCATGATCAGTTTTTTACAAGGTATTGGTTTGCCTTTGGGTGTTAACATTTGACTCCGTGTTCATTTGTAACTGGGTGTGTATACACGAGTAGGTGTTGATATGTACCTTGTGTTGTTGAATTGTTTGTTATTTTGTGACTAGGTTTTGATTTATCACACATGTCAATTTAAAACCCAGTGTTGTATTACATCATTTTACTAATAAGGTTTTCAGTTTTGATGAATAACCATGTGTTGGTTTGTGGCCGGGTATTAGTGAGCCACAAGGTGATTATTTGGGGTTGGATGCTTATGAGGTTGTCATAAAATGGAATCATAGATAAGAGAATTATAGTTAGTTTTGTGGATCATCCGAGCTACTTTGATCTTTTGTGGAAGGCCATTTTTAACATTCTAGATTTTGATATCTAAGAGGATGTCACAACAAGATTTTCTGTAGTGGATTAGACGGAATCCCTGTGCAAGTAGGCCAATTCCAGGGTGCTTGAGGGTCTCTCATCCTTAAGCCACCCCGTCCAACCGCCCATAGGGTAGGGATTGTTGTTTGATCCACGTGGTGCCAGTCGCGTGCTACACTCTTCATGCTTCAGAGTGAGCCAACTTTGGCATTTGCATGTGAACCTTGGCGCAATGATTCCAATGTAGTGGAATGGATGGAATCCTTAGTCGAAAAGGCCAAAACCATGGTGCTTGAGGGTCTCTGACCCTCAAGCCATCTCGTCCAACGTTCCACAAGCCAGGGACCCCCGCTCGATCCACGTGACATTGTCCGTGCATTACATCATCGTTTATTGGAGATATGATTTGTAGGTAGGGATGTTGCTATTGGTGATGATTTCATGAAACATCACATGTAGTGTGATGTGCTAAAGTGCCGACTCATACATTTAAACATATATATTGCATCCGCTCTTGTATTAAGAATCTAGAAATACATGTGAATGAGGTGCGTTACTTCATCCCACATCTTTGTTGGGGTAAAGAAAGCTTACCATGCCAAATTTAACCGTGGAGAAATCACACATATCCAAACGACAACGCGTTGCCAATGTCATGAGTATTTGGTTGGACTTAGTTGGTCTCCTTCAGTCATAACTGCTCCGTAGAATGGGTCCACTCACTCCATGATATGCTCCTTTATGGAGTGACCACAAGGCCAACGGTGTTCTAATCTTCCTCCTTTGAAGTAGCGATAACACACACCTATGAACTAGTTAGGCACATATAAGGAACACGAGAAGAGCCATGTGCATGTTCGATTCAATGAAAAATTGAGTGTTCCTATCAATGAGAATCATGTAATGTGCTTACAATATACAAAGGTCCTTTCAAGCCGAGTTGAAATTTTGGACAAAGTGGCTCCTAGTCCCACTTACGACAATTCTTTCTGGTTAACATGGTCATTTACGATTGTTTGCTTATGCTTATTGTTTTTCATCCAACAGTTGCTATTAATGGTGGTGATTAAAATGAGGGATTCACCAAGCAAAGTGATCTCACACTTTGGAGGTTGTTAGACTTGTTCTGTTGCGGGTTCCCATGCATTGTGCCAGTTTTGGCAATTTTTTATGGGGATTCTCTTACATTGTCAACTACTGTCCCCTCATCGCCATAAGCTTCACTGGTCAACATAGCTGTCGTGTGGTACTCTTGATCATATTCTTTGTGCTCCATTGTTAGGTTTTCTTGTGTGGGTGAAGACATTAGTTGCACCTCTAACATGATCTCACGGTGATGTCAGAGAAGAGACTAATGTGTGATTTGGAATAAGCAATGTTTTAGCACAAAGATGAGACTGCAGATGAGGCATAATGAAGGTCTCTTGCGCTTGATGAGCACGAAGGGTGTGAAATTGTATCATCCTTTGAGGACTGAAGAAACATTCCCGATAGGTTATAGGGTTTGAAGCATATGGAAATGCACGTTGATAATGATACAACAAAGTTGAGAAGTGAAATGAACGAAATTGGAATATTGAACTCCAACTTTTAATAAAAGGGACCTTACTGGACCAGCGAGTAAGTTCTGCCTTCGTTGTCCAGCTGAGGCATTCATGCCAACACAGTTCCCGCCAAAAAAATTGGTTCATGCAAAGTCCCTTACGATTGGACGGCAAAGCTCGACTCAACCCTCTAGCGCCGGCTCACCACAGATGGCTCCTAAACCATTTCCTGTCTGCAAGCCATTCACAGGCTTGCAATTTGAAGTGGAAGAGCAAGCAACAGGGGTGAAAACATGTTTTAGACGTTTGTGCATTGTTTGTAAACAAATGTCAAAGTTTTTCTCACTCGGTTCACACTTAAGGAAGGCGAGTTGTGACCTCCTCAGCCACTATTTGCTGCTTTATTGGCACCGAGCTGATGTCCTTGAGGGGCCAGCATCTAGATGGTGATGGAGGCTGTTTTGTTGCAAGAGTTGCTACCGAACACATGAGTGTTGCATTTTTGTGTAGCCTCCATACTCTGCTTGCGCCAGGTAGATTTCGCCGGCCAGCATAGATTTTCATCGCTTGAACATCTTTTGTA
>SZWC01002802.1:93653-108185 GCA_023375785.1 Penium margaritaceum | reverse complement strand
CGGCGGCGGCGGCGGCGGCGGCGGCGGCGACGACGACGACGACGACGACGACGACGACGATGACGACGACGACGACGACGACGACGACGACGACGAGGAGGACGAGGAGGAGGCGGCTCCCGAGGAGGGGGGGGAGAGAGACGGGGGTCAGGAGGTGGAGGACACACTACGGCGCGAAGGGTACCGCCGCAATGAGCAGTTCTATCCACAGCGCATAGCGGACTTGCTTCGCACCTTTCGGATGGTCAGTCGTCGGTCGCTGTTGCGAGACGTCGTTTTCCTTGATTCTGTCAAAGGGAAGGTTGTGGGATTCGCCCCCTCCTCCACTAGTAGCTTGTTGGTGGTGGTGTTGTTGGTTTGCACATGCGCTGCTCTGCCCTTCTGTGGCACCGCTGCTGAAACCACAGTGTGGGCTTGGGCCGGGGTCTCACGCCATCAGATGGAGTTTTTAAAAAAGCGCGGGAAAAACAAATTTTAATCGGACGGCTATATGAGGATGACTGGCCTGCCGTCACGCCCACATCCGCCATAGATAGACAGTCCTGCTGAAATTTGTCGTTCCCCCGCGTTTTTTTATTCTCCATCTGATGGCGTGAGACCCCGACCTTGAACCTACGGCCTGTTACTGCTAGTGATTCAGGCATCCATTGGCGGGTAGCGAAGTTGCGAGTTGTTGCGAGTGTTCTGCGAGCGCTCGCTGTCTTGCGCGAATCCGCCACTCCCCGGCTGCATTACGAGGTGATTACTGTGTGATGAACCGCCGATTACCTGATAATCGACACCCCAAAATTCCTACGTGGCAGGTCTCCACATATGTTGGAGAAGCATTCCCTGAGTCAAGACGTAGAATCACAACGAATGCCCATAATCGAGACGAAACATGAAATCGGTAGGTGAAATCGCAGTTCAGCTGAAATCGAATGCCATCGACGGTTTAAGAGAGCCTATCGCAACGGGAGATTTATTCAACCGCTTGCATCGGAAAAACGACTAAAGGAAGGGGCAACCGCATGCGAGAGTCGTCGGTCCAACGATCACGGGGTCTGGCAATCCGGCTCGCCGTTGGTGTTGGACGCCTTCTCGCAAAATCAGGACGTCAAGCGCTGATTTTTCAGAAAGCAAACCGCGCGACTCCTAATCAGCCAGATTGAATTTGCCGCTGATTCGAACAGGTGACCTCGAAGGCGGGTAATCAAACACAATCATGGAAAGTCGATAAATCGAGCAATTCCAGGATGAAACCGTAGAATCAGTAGCAGTAATCGGGCATCGTTTCGTCGCATGTGGCTACTGTTGAATTGCTCTACTGCTGAAAGCAGTGTCGCCTTCGCATGTTGATGCATTCAGCAGTCAACGATGACCCGACAGCGAGAAATCGAGTCTATGAAGAAACGTGGACGTTAGCGAGACCTCGCTAATTGATGGGAGAGTTTGCGACTGTGCGAGGCAAGTGCAAACTACTGAAATTTTTTTTTGCGCCCGTTTACACCATCTTTGAGGCCGTCTAGACTGATCCGATGGCCGCAATGGTGGGAAATAAAAACATGGGAGAAAACAGGAGAGAAGAATCGGACGCTCGCCTTCACCTAGATCGAGGTCATCACGTCCACATTGGTGATGGTGAGCTACTGGGTGAGGTCAATTGTTCGTCGAGCCAAGAGAGAGCCGTTGCACATGTCTGGCCTCTACAATTGTTGGTAAAACTTTGAGAAGGTAGCACAAAAGCACGAGATTCAAATTTCAGTGGCCTTGTAGATGCCTGTCCGCGGTCTTCTAGAGGGGGCGTTAATGGCTTGCTTCTCGACAGGTGACACGCCCTACCTCAACTCACCTCCCCGGGCCCCAGAGGGCCCTCGAGGCCATCAAGGTCTATCAATGCCTTTTCATCACTGAAAACATATTTCTCGCCAACGCGACCATCGGATCAGTCTGGACGCCCTCTTTCATTGTGGCAATTCAAGGATGCATCCTTTCACTTAAGTTTGCTGAACAAAAGCCCCCAATATCTAAGGGCATTATCGATTCCATGGCTTAAAGATTGAAGAAAGACCTCGTGCCTCCAAGATTTTTTTTTCATCTTTCGTTGATCAAAATATATTTCTCATTTATCTTAATGTTGAGTTTTGAAAACTCAAATGCAAGCATTTGTACCAATTTGTAACCCCCTCCTTATCGTCATTCCGAGCCGCCGTCACCCCTTTGTCGCATCCATGTGTATGCTAAAAGAGTCGGACTTGCCCCATCACTCCCATGCACTCTATATTTCTTGCCTGCTTCTCATCAACACATACCTCGATGGATGCGCGTACATTCACAAACTGTGTTGGCTCCTTTGCCAACATGTCATCCCCGTCAGCCACTACAACAATCGCTTACAATTTTTTCATTACTAATCCTCTAAATGACCTTCACCAGCAAGCCAAACATCCACTTTTTGTGTTGTCTCTGTCGTTGTTGCAATGATTTGATTGAGGTAAATGACGAATAAACCGAGTTCAATGTCCAACCATTGGTTCAAAAAAATGATGTCTTTATCGTACGTGTCAAGCATGTCCCCGTGGCCCTCAACTTGAACCGTTATATACATGCAAGAACTGCCCACTGGCCCGCTTGGAAGAGGTTAAAGGATGCACTAGGGCTCATCCAAAACCTACTAGTTGGCTCCATCATGTCGTCCCCCTAAGAAGACCAACATCCAAGGAGCAGTCGCCTAATCGCCATTCCTTTGGCATGCTTGGCAAGCACTTCTGGGCCGTAAAGTGTGACGTTGTCCTTGTGCGCATGGCGTTGGCCAACGTTAACGAGTTCCAAGGGTATGTTGGCTGGATGACGAAGTTACACAACCTCATCGCCTCACGATTATCTCGTACATTCACCACGGTGGAGGACCTCACACGCATCTAGGTTCTGTAGTTGCTTTGGTGATGTTGTGACTCGTTGGAAACTGGCATCTGAATTGGCGGGTCTAAGCGACATGGTACATTGAGCTTTCACCTGGCAAGCAAGATGAGGTGAAAGCGTTGAACCCTGAGGAAGAGAGGTTCCATGGCAAGTCTCCGCCGTGGTTTGATCAGGCAACAAAGCTTTTTCTCCGAAAAAGGCATGTCATGAGAATTTGCTATGTAGTTATGATGCTTGTTGTAACGATGCGGGTTAGGGTGATGGAGGCATGGAGAATATTGCGGAAGAAACTTGTCCCTTGAAGTATCTCCTGATGCTCAATCATCACGACAAGAACATGAAAAATTTGTGCATGTGCCCTCAAAACTAGAGTGTTTTTCAGATGATGGGTAAAAAACTAACGAGAAAATGGTAGTGAATATTGTGAACTCAAACAATGACATTCATGGCTGCAACGAACGTTTGTGCCTGGATAAGATAAAGCTTGATCATGGTCTATGTGCTGACTATGTCTACTCATCCAATGATCTACGCATGCACTTTGTTGTGCGCATTCTTAAGTGGGATCCAGAGTAGCAGCTTAGGTTCTCCTCCCGTGTTGCACGCCCGCCCCTGCCTTAGCTGACTCCAGGGCAAACAAAGATCATACCTCCACTTTTCAATAAGGATGGTAGTGGTAGTGAATGTGGCTTGACCTTGGTACTAGTTGTGGAGGCCCATGACTCCATGAATGAGGTGTTCGGATTTGAGCAGGGATTACATGGTACTGAGAACCTCCATGATGTTTGTGAAAATTCTTACTAGGAATATACTTAACTTAACTTTCCATCCTCTTTTGCATTATCATGCACTTCGCCCATAACTATAAAACATGAATTCCACACATCAATCGCTATTGGTGTATGCCTGGCTCGAATGGACAAAGCACCATGACTTCTATGAACACTTGCTGCACATCCAACATCTTCACCCACATCGTCCTCCATCCACTCAATGCATTGTGCATCATCTTTGAAACATGCATAATGAAACAAGACAATGTCATATGAGGCTTAAAACTAACTTTGTATGGAGGAAGTGCACGTAGAAATTGGAATCATGCCTTGATGACACCGAATGTCCGCTCGTTCATAGTACAGCCTGGTGCGTGTCGCCTATGAAACAGATATTGTGGATCTTGTGGTCGTGAATACCCAAGGCCAAACTCTTCCAAATGGTACCAACATCCCTAATATAGTGGCATGAGATCTTACCCCTCCGCAGACATATCATTTGAAAGAGAACAATTGTTCAGTGATAGTCAACAATCTACAGCCCAAACTTCCATTGCACATTGTGCATCATTTGGGCACTTCCCTCCAAGGTTTCACGCTTGTAGAAAACTGAGAATGGAACCGGAACCATAGCTTCAGTTCTATCTCAGAATGGGAACCTTGGTCTTGATTCCGTAATCGTGATTCCTCTTAGAACCGTGGTTTGGATCATGGTTCCATAGAAGCTCCTCTAATAAGCAACGAATGTGAGGTAGGATCAACTCCCGCCATCATGTTTTCTACAAAAACACAAGACCAAGGCCCTCTAACACTCATGTGTGACCAATTGTCTCACTCGTAAAACTATGTATCAACGAGTCCATTGGGAAGTGAACAAACTAGTGAACATGGGTTGTTCACAGAAAAAACTGAATATCACATAGAGCCCATTATGTTTTTCGTTCTACACAAGGAATGTACATGTGGGCTTTATTGACATGCATTCTTGTGGATGTTTTGTGAAAAATGTTCGCATGTAGATATACCATATTTGATACAATGGTCGTCAAGTGTGTGAATCTGGGGTGATTAACCATAACTCCTAACATTCCTCTCTTGTATGTGAACACATGATTGGAATGCTGACATGGCCTCCATGGGTGCCATATCAACAAAAAATACCCACCATGGTTCCAAAATGCAATTCTTGGAACCCGTGGGAATCCTTACTCCCATCCCACCCTATACAAAATAAAACCTCACAAGTGGGAGGCAGGCAGCTAAAATCATTATTGTAATTTGACTATGTTTGTTAACGTGTGCATCACGGCACAAGGATGGCACAATCATAAGCACATGTGCACCATCAATTGTCCCTATGGAGTATCTTAACCATGTTATTTAGTCATTGCACTTATCCATGGACGTTCAATTCCTCGCATGTCACGAGGCATTAGGATGACTAGCCTCGCCAAGGCACAAAGCGCATGCACTACCTTATGCATGGCTCCCTCGTGTTAGTAGCACGCTAACATTTCCATGAGTTTTTGCACTTTAGTTACTGGGGTAATCATGCCATGGCATACACACGGGAGCCAAATGAAAACCTTTTCTTCCATAGAAAGCCGAGTATCTCTCAATGTTTCTTGTTGGTGCGATGGAAAACCATAGTTCCTTCATACGAACCATGCCGCATATGTGTTATGGGCAACCATGACAGGCCAATGAAGGAATCAATATGCATAGGCCACATATTCATATACACAATAACACGTTGATGCACCTAGCAAAAGAGGTAGGAAACCAGCGAATGAAGTAGGAGGTAAAGCGCACATGCTTTACGGATGGTCATGGCATGTGTACAACCACTGTTGTTGTCCATGGTGACGAATTCAGGTTTTGCCTAGTGAGCGTGGACCTAAGGCCACTGCAAATAGTTGTTACATACTCATAAGACAATGCCACTGTTGCAATGGGTGCCCATTTTGGCAACCCGTAATTTGACTCTCCTTAGCCATGATGAAGCCAATTTCCCCGGTTCTAAACCATTAGTAAAAACAATTCATAGATTAAGAATCCTAAAATATGGCATAGAAGAACATATGAAGTAAATTTGTGAAGGTGTGATTGGCATTTGCTACATTTGGTTAAAGAGCGAAAATCACACAGATGCATGAACATGATAATTATCAACAACCTAACAAAGCATAGAGTGTGGCAGTTGTTCAATTGCTCTGCTCCATCCTCATCCCTACGATATGTTGCATATGGTGAAGATAAAAACCTGACCAAATTTCTCATGAGTTCAATCGATTTGTGCGCTTGAATTAATAGTCAGACGAAAGCACAAAATCTACACACGCAAAAAATAGTTGAACAAATTCCAAAGCCTCATTTTCAAGCATATTCATTCTAGATGAACCAATAGTTCTAATAGCTTGTTTGTATAGTTGCTTCCAAGGTCAGTCAAACCCGCAGGATCCTAAGAAGGCAACTCAGTGGACCAAGCCGAGCGGCTCCAGGTTGCGAGCCGCTAATTTGATTATTGGCCAAATAGCTCGGATACCCATCAAATACAAAGTGTGACTCTCATCCGCCCAGCGCATGCAAGAAAAACAATTAAGGCCCAGTCCACTTCAATGCTCGATTGCGACATACGTCGCCAACCGAGCAAGAAAATGGTGTGCATGGCCATCCGGTCGATCAACGGTTAGTGACGAACGTCACTAATTGAAGCCATCAATGATGAACATTTTGATCAATGGTTTTGGAGATCAGCAATCACCAACTTCCGTTGCTAATCATCAATCGGCCGGAGTCCCTTGATCACTTTGAGGACTTGAAAACTCCAGTCCCAAAATTAAGAGAAAAAAAAACGACAAGCCATTTGATTATGAAAAAAAATGTACAGTTTTAAGTGCTAAACCTCAAGAAAACCTGTTTCCTAATGAACTTCGTTGGTTTTGGGTTTTGTTGTTGCACGAGCACCGGTCGAGCCCCACGGTAGTAGGGTCAGGCAGGTTCCCTTTCAACGCATTAGGAGTCTCCATCTACCCACAAACCTCACATAAACCTTTATAAAAACAAGCACAAACCTTGTAATGATTTTAAGTTTGTGATACTTGGTGGATGAGGTTCATGTCATGCGTCGACGACGCATGACATGGTTCCTCGACATGGATGTTTTTGTTTTTTTTGTCACTGGTCTAGCGGTCGTGGCGTGAGATGGGTAGTTGTGGTATTTCTTGCTCGAGGACGAGGGATGAGGTTTTTTGTAAAAAAATGTGTGCATGAATATTTTCCCCTTTGAATATTCCAATTTACAACTGAGAAACAACGAAAGTGTTCATGAGCAGATTGATGCAACAAAATCATGAAAGGCACGCAGTTGGATTTTTCCATAAGAGGTCCTTATAACCAACTAATTAGTTGGCAACCGGGCACAGATCGGGATTGTAGTTCGTGTACTTTGACTGAAGTGGAGATTTTGGCCTGAAGAAGGATTCTAACCAATTAGTTGATCTCCTCCACCATCGAATTTTGATCGTGCCTCTGCAATGTCCTTCCATCGTAGTCGACTAGACTAAGAGCTAGTCGACCTTCGTACAACATCTCGTAATAATCGTTCATGATGTCACGGGCTTATTCATAAGCTCACAAATTCTTCAGTTCAGAACCTTGCCTCTCTCTTCCCTTCTTTGGTCGTGGCCTTACTCTTGGAAGGGCTTCGTTCAGGAATGGCGATAGCATGTCCAGTGAAGATGACGTAAAAAGGCACAATACATGCATGTATACCGTTACTTATCTCATTGCATCTCTTACCACCATTGATGTGGCCCACTTCTTCTGTTTTTATTCTTATAAATACCCTAATGCGCTTGGATTTTGACAACTGAGATGAACCATGATTTTTTCGACGAAAAGAATGGACTTTCTATTTAATTTACAATAACCTAAGCTTCAATGTGAATCTTAACCCGTCACCTTTAATTTGACAAAGGGTCAGGGATACACTCGGATTTTGACAATTTCTGGATCGATCGACCGCTCGATCGTTTGAATTGCCACATTTCGGCATTCAAACGGGCAAACGGTTGAGTGTTTGCCTCGCCGTCAACTTCCTCAGCCGGCGAGTCGGCGACAAGATTTGAGAAAAAAAAAACAAATCCTGCCTGAGAATACAAAACCCGTAACTGAACCTTGGAATTAAAAAGTGACTCACACACTTTGAATTCCACGAACGAGTATTGTAAACATTTTAGTGGAATGCCAATTTCAACTAAAAAATCATTTTCAGCAGATTTCAACCACTTTGACATCAGTTAATATCAAAATCAAAGAGCAGTAGGGTACTCATAGGTTTTGGGCCAAGTAGTATACAGATGTATTTTGCACATTCTTGGCTTGTACATTGTTGTGAGCACAAGCTACTTTATCCATTCACAACAGATTCTCACAACCATAATACGTAAGTAGACGATACAACCATAATACATCCATACACTCTTAATTCCATTTTTTCTTCAAACTTGAGGGTGAAAATCTAATGGCCTGAATACTCAAACCATTACACCATGGACAACGGATGCTTGAACATTGAGATTCAAAACTTGGGCTGTCTCTTCCACGACAGACACGTCTCACTCAGCAACAGTGCAACCAGAGGGCAAGCCAAATGGTGTGCACTTTAGCTCCAACACTATGGGCACCAGCAAGCGTGTTCATTTGCGGGTTACGAGGTCAAACCTCGCTGCTACGATACATGTTCCACTGGTTGTTGTGGGCACTCATTTTTGCATGTGGCTCGTTCATGATTCCCGCATAGATCTATTTATTTATACACGCAGTCAATACATTTATTCGCAAAGAAGCAGGCAGTTAGGCAACATCCAACAAACTTACAAAGAAGTTGTGGAACAAGACAATAGTCTAAATTGGCATTTTTGTCCGACGTGCGGTGATGGGTAAACACCCATTGTTGCACATCATTTTGCCACTTTTTTCTACCAAAATTTCAACAAGACCCCAGGTGTCCAGAAAACTGTACTTCACTCCTCATAATCCTCTGGAGGATGGCGGAAAAGGTCCATGAAAAGACAAAGAATCAAACAATTGTTGAACTGATAACTTGGCCTTTCCAAGGAAAGCAACTAGATACAACAAGTAATGTGAGAGAGCACAATTCTATCTCCAGACCTATCTTTACCTTGGTCCCATTCTAAGGATTATCTCACAGTCATCCCAAGTATGCGTTTCCTTGAAACCAATATCATTTCCTTGCATAACTTCAATCAATCATCCCCAATTTGGAACAGATTACAGGGACGACTTCAAGGAAAGTTGAAATATATGTGCCAAGTAATGCATTGTACGAGAAGCTTGGTGTACTTCCCAAGGGAACGTAGATGATAAATAGGTAGAAGTTGTAGGAAAAAAACATGTGAGGCTTTGGGATAAATAAGTCATTTGTAACTTTCAATAAGTATACTTTGATGATAAACATCCAAACTACTGATTACATATGTATGAATACCAAACCTAAGATAAGCCATAGTCAAGGCCTTGTACATCAAGGTTGTGCAACACATGTGGAGTTAAGTTGTGAGTGAAACATAAAGAAGCTCTGCTGAGAAGTCGGAAGGCTTCAAGATGGAATATGAATATTTGAGGCATTGTTTTATGAAACATGGAAATTGTATGAAAGATCAACATGCTTCGAGACACTTCTGTCAATGATCTTGAAGGTAGTTGAAATGGGCATTAGGTTAGAGAAAGGAGCATCGGAGGTGTAAGACAGTTGGCCGAATTTCCATCGGTCATCGTAGCAAAAATACAAGGCTCATTATGTCATGAGCCATTTGTGTAACAATACATTCTCAATCACAGAGTTAAGGGACTCGTGTACATGTAGTACCCTAGTGCATTATGATTTTTCCTTGCAAAAAACTTTACGACCCGTAGTCTTGATTCGGTTTTTAGTTGATTTGAATTCCTATTGACAGAATCATTTCAGTGTGCTATGTTAATTTTGGTTTTTTTCCCCTTGGGTTGGTCCTTTTTATGTCTGGCAGTCATGATTTCTTATGTCAGAGCCCATCTGACACCAAACAAATGAGCGATCGCGTGACTGAAACATGTCACGAAGCCACACTTTGCTTCTTGTCTGACTCACTAGATTCAAGCAAGGACAGACAAATAAATAAACAATATTCATTTTAGGTCAAATGATAGCGAGCGCTATGCCAAAAAACTGTCCCTAAAGAATGATTCAATATTAGAATAAAGAGTAGTAGGGCATGTGACACTTCTCCCACTATGAGACGCGACGTCCTTCTGCGTTTGCAAGCGTAGGCTGATGACGCTTGTCATAGCCATCAGTCAGATAATCAATACCTTGGAGGTTGTCAAATGGCTCCCAAATTTTATGCCTTGTGCCATAGCCATGCCATTTGGCGAGATGTTTTGTCGTCTTTCCATTGTGTTGATGCCTGAGAATATCCTCTATGGGTTGCTTCGTATTCTCGTCTTTATGGATCGGAGGTGAAGGAGAGACATCTCTTGCTGGGGAATATCTTGCTATGGTCCTCTTTGTGCTTCAATTTGTTGACGTGGAAAACCAGATAAATCACCATGCTGTTAGGCAGACAAAGTGGAGCAACGACTGGTATGTGCATTCACTCAACATCAAACGATCCCAACCATCGTGGTTTGAGTTTTGCAAATTCCTACACGTGCAGTTTGATGATGGCTGAGGTGAGTAGGACACGATTGCCAACATTGAATACTTTGTTGCTACAATGGTGGCGAACTACTCATTTCATTATGGCTTGTGTCTTTGCGAGGGTCTGTCATGTTTTCTGCCAAATGCTGTAACATGTTGCAATGATGGATGACAACATCAAGAATGTTGCTTGGGAGTTTTCATCTTACCAATGTTAGGGGATTTTGTCGGAGACTGCTTCTAGCATAGTTTTATGTGTTGTGGTGGAGGTCGTAAAATAAGATGAGTTAAGTTTAGCATTCAGGATTTTTGTGCCCAAGTAGTTGTGTACATTTTACAGCACGAGCGGAGTAGTTGTTTGAGTGTCTGATTGGTCCACTTGCGTTGACCATAAGTTCGAGAGCAGACCATTGTTGATAACTGGACACAACTATCGTAACACGTCTTCAACTTGAGCTAAAAACAACTGTTGAAACAACCATCCTTGTTGCTAGTGATGGTATGTGGAATATTGTGCACTCACACGATATTGTTTACAAGCAACCATGAAATGCACTTGGCTTTCATAGTTTTTTTTTGTTGGAATGAAGTGTGACACTTTTGAAAACCTTAACACCACCACAATGATGGCATCATAGCCCTCCAAAATGGCGTGACTTCCTGTCACGGAGTCAATGCTGATGCCAACTCCAGCGTTGATCCCTTTCCAAGGAAAAGGCTAGCCAGTGGCCAGCCACTCGCTGGCCACCGGCCAGCTGGCCGGCTGACTGGATAACCAGCGGTCGTTCAAATGATAGTCCGGCTATCGGTCGGCCCACCTGCTGGCTGTCGATTGAGTTGGTCACTGAATCAACGGCCATGAAACCATGAGGTCTTGAAGGCCAAGGCATGTGCCACGACCCCTTATCCTCGCCCTCTCCTCCTCACCTCATGGGATGAGCGAGACGAGGTGAGAGAATGCTCAAGCAAGAGAGCTAGCGCCAAGGTAAAATTTTCCAACATTCTTCGCATGTGATGACTTTGCTAGAGCACGAAGGAAACATATTCATTTTGTGTACAGTAGAAATTGAGTTTTCTTACCAGAAAACTCATGCAAAATCAATATTCTTAATTGGTACCCTGAACAAGGGGACAAGGTAAAAACAGAATTGGGCCCCTTGAGACTTGAATTTTTTGAACCTCCTTGCAATGGTTGTTGATTATGATTGCCTTAGTGATGTAGAGGGAGAAACCTCTCGAGTGAGCCGTAGAAGTCATTTTGCAAAATCTGATGATGACTTTGGTGTAGGAGCTTGAGTAGCACCCATTATCATGGATTTTCAAACAGGACCTGCTTGACGACAATCCGAGCAGCTATGGCATAGATAGAACGATGCCGTCACCTGCAAGCCAAAGCAAAACGCTATGGGAGGATATGGCCTTAAAACTTAAATGTTTCAAGGGTCGTAAACGTTGGAAAGCTCGTGAGGACGTTTATTTCATTGTTCAAAATCCGTCTAGATTTCTCTCTTCCCTAGAAAGTTACATGCCTTTTCCTTATATATGTTGGGGAATTTCCACCCCCAAACCACCAATGCTCCTCTTTTTATGATGTCCTCCTTCCTCCTTTGAACAAAAATCATAGAAGTGCTCTTTCCAAAGGCAAAAGTTTCTCACAGCCTAAGAGAACACCATAAATGAAGGCAAGTGAAGATATCTTGAGACCTCTTCATTTTATGGGCTCAAGGGAGAGACGGTCAAGGAGATGAAAAATGTGCCAAGAGTATTCAAAAGGAGGCTAAGGGAAAACAGAAATCAACAGAGAAGACAAGAGAAGTGATGATATTGTGTGTAGGGTTCTTAACTCTATACTTGATTTGCACCCCTCTCCTCCTCCTCACTCATTGAATGGTGCTTCCTGTTGTTATTTGAATGCCCCTTGGCCACTAGACTCCAGAATTGGCGAGTAGTGGACGGACCAGGCATGCACTGCTCATGTGGAGCAAGTCCCCTGGGTCCGGTCCAACAGACCAGGCATGCACTGTCCTTGTTCAAGGATAAGTCCCCTGGGTTTTTCTGATGATGGCTATTCAGATTGTCAATCTGACCGTACCGATGGAAAGAGCAGGTGTCAAACTGTTGGCTGTCCAAGTTTTGGGCTGATCCAACGGTCGGATTGGAAGATGCAAGATGTGCCTTGGATCAGGGGATGTCTTCCCTGATTGAGGGGATGACCTCCTTAATTTAAGGAGTGACATCGGCCGAGGCGCGCGCGCTTCGGGTTAGCCGAGGCGCGTGCGCTTCGGCTGCCAAAGGCACTCCTTAGCTATTTATGCCTTGTACTTGCCATTGTCTCAACTACTCCTTCACTTGATGTCTCTTGTTTGAGCTGTGCGCTTGAGACTGAGCTTGATATGAACTGCTAAGGTGGTTGTAATCTTGCTCGTGTGAGAGTGCTGACTTAATTNCCCAACCAGAGGAGCTCGCAGTGTGGAAGCGGGCCAACAAGAAATGCATGGCCATTCTGGTCTCAGCACTGCAGCAGCATCTGCTCTCTCATATCTCCGGCCTCACAAACGCAGCTGAGGCATACAAGAAACTATGCAAGGTCTACCAGAGTGACTCCCTCGCCAACCGTTTGTTCATCCTCCAAAAGTTGCTGAGGATGCAGCTGACTGAAGGCGAGGACGTCCTAAAATTCTTGCAGCAGTTTGAGACTCTCCTTCAGCAAGCCAGCAACATGGGCTGGAGCCTTGAAGCCGACATGCAGGGGATGATTCTCCTCATGGCTCTTCCACCAAGCTGGGGCCCCATGATTACTGTGATTGGTGGCTGGCCAGAGGACCACGTGAAGTACTCCAACATCTCAGAGTACATCCGCAATGAGGCTATGCGGCGTAGCCATAGCGAGGCCAACATTGCAGCCTATGCTAAGGGCGCAGCAAGCAGCAGCGGCACTAGCAACTCAGGGCAGCAACAGGGGGCAGGCGGCAAGGGGAGGGGCAAGCGACGGCCTGGCAATTGCCACAACTGTGGCAAGGCAGGGCACTGGGCACGCGAGTGCCGTGCTCCAAAGAAGGAAGGGGTCAAGGGAGAGGGAGAGAAGGGTGACAAGGGAGGTAAGGGTGGGAAGCAGCCCACCGCACTGATGGCACAAGGCACGACTGGCGCTGTCAATGCACTCCTTAAGCCAGGGGCCTTTGCACTTGACTCTGGTACAAATCACCATTCCACCAACGACAAACGGGGGTTCACCTCCATGGGCCCCTGCCACCTCAACTTCTGTTGTGCTAACGGGAGGGTGGAACCAGCTGAAGGGATGGGTGACAAGCTGGTCACCATCCAGGTGAATGGCCAAGAGAAGGAGCTCAAGCTCACCGAGGCAGTCTATCTGCCCAACTTTGCTGCCAACCTACTCTCTGTCGGCAAGATTACTGACCGAGACATGACGGTCGTCTTCAACAAAAACAGGGCCGTTATCCTTCCCACGTTGTCAGTGAAAATACAGTACGCTACAAAGAGTGTGGTGGCGGATGTACCACGCGTGGACGGCCTCTACATCCTCCAAACCAAGGTGGAGGGTGCTGCCGAAGCTGGGGCAGCCATGACTGCCGGGGGCAGTCAGGTGGTAGAGGCAGAAAGCAGCCGCCCGTCAACAGCAGCAGATATAACAAAATCAGTGGAAGCTGCAGCACCCACCCAACCCGAAGCAGTCCCTGGGACTGCCACGGCATCGGAAGCGAACTGTGGCCAAGACCTTTGGCACAGGCGCTTGGCCCACGCCGCCCACTCCACGTTGGAGACAATGGGCAAACACGAGCTGGTACGAGGCCTGGCCTTGGGGAAGGGAGAGGGTGCGGGGAAGGTGAAGAACGTATGTGAGGCCTGCCTCATGGGCAAGGCTAAGAGGAAAGGGCGCAAGGGGAACAAGCACGGAAACTTGGCGAATGAACCTCTCGAGTTGGTCCACACCGACGTGTGCGGGCCGATGCGAACAGCCTCAGTCGGAGGCTGCAGGTATTTCCTCACCTTCACAGATGACAAAACGAGGAAGATCTGGACGTACTTCATGAAGCAGAAGAGTGAGGTAAAGGAGCATCTGCAGCACTTCGTCGCAATGGTTGAGCGACAGACCGGCAAGAAGGTCAAGGCCCTTCGTTGTGATAACGGTGGGGAATA
>SZWC01002802.1:38899-66273 GCA_023375785.1 Penium margaritaceum | reverse complement strand
TGCTGCTGCTGCTGCTGCTGCTGCTGCTGCTCCTGCGGCAGCTGCTGCGGCTGCTGCTGGTGTTGCTGGTGCTGCTGCTGCTCCCGAGGTGACTTGTGACCCTTGCGGCGAGACAGCAGCATCGACAATGAAAGACCCTGGCGATGATGCCTGTCGTCAGCATTCGGCCCGTCCACGTCGACATCACTGCCGTCTGTGTCAGGAGCTGGACGCCTCGAGTCAGCACGTGCTGTGCCCCGGTCAGCAGCTGATGCTGCAGCTTTAGAGGATGTGGCGTCATTGCATTGCAGACTTGGCTTGATAGCAGGTTCCAGGAAGTCGAAGCCTGCTGTTTGCCCATGCTCAGCCGACGGAGAGGACTGCTGCTGCTGTTGCTGCTGACGTTGTCCTGTCCTAGAGCCGGGACGAACGTCAACAGAGGAGTCTAGAAAGTCCATAGGGCTGTGTTACATGACGTAGTCCTCTTTGGTTGGCTTGTCTTTGGCTCTTGTCTCTGAGGAGGTTTGGAACAGAGGCCGGCAAACGGTGTGCACGATGAAGGCGCGAGGACGCAGAGAAGGACGGCTGGTCAGGCGTGTCTGACGCGGTCCTCTGGTCGGGAGAGAGCTTGGGGTGCTGCTGAGTGCAATGGTCAGACACGGAAGTTCATTGATCATTTCATTCGTCTGGCCATGATTTCGATGGTCTTTCTAAAACAGGCCGCGCCTCGATAATCGTCTCCATACTAACGATATCTTATCACCACTCTTCAAATTTGGCCATGGTTTATGAGATTTGGAAGCAGCCTAACAATGCTATCCACAATTGAGAACGCAGTTGAGCATTCTTTCAATCATTGTATTTTTCTCTTCTGGCTGCCGAGAAGTGAAACTATGTGCGGCTCAATGACGTCATGATACCCACCAAGACCCTCGAGCTGCACATAGTTTGACATCTCGACACCTAGAAGAGAACAAAATACATGGCCATAACGGTGACCAACTGTTAACATGATTGTGCAGACGTGAAATTTTCACATAATTGACCCCATTACAGGGTAGGGATATCCACAAGGGCTCTCAATTAGAGAAACTTTATGAGGCCAACAAAAGGAAGGGAGTCGAATTTTGACACAAATTTATGATAAATTAATTAATTTTATTCACTAAGGCATAAAAAACATTTCCTACATCAAATTTAAATACAAAGTATGTTTTCCTATCAGTTATAAATAATTTCAACTTACAAGTACCATTTTTTGGATTGTTATACTAGCTAGAATGTTTTAATTATTTAAATTAAAAACATTTGAATTCATGATATTTATTTTTATAACATTATTCAATCATATAAAATATTATGTATCAATTCATCTGTTTGGAATAATTTAAAAATAAAATTTCTAGTATGATTAAGGCAACATGAATAGAAATAATTACTCCTAAAAAATGAAAAATATTTTTTCTAAATTATTAAATTTGTATTCTATTTTTAGTAAAAATATTTATTAGAAGATTATGACACATTAATGATAAACCTTGATACTTGCTTGATGTTCTTTGAGGAACAACATGGTGGGAAAACACTTTTTAGATGGTACAATGCTATGGTATAGTGATCAAGCGAGAATACATTCTTTCGAAGAGTATGATCCGTCCCTTTGTATACTAAAAGTATTTTTCATCAAATGAGCTCCTTCTAAATGTTTTTTAATGTTTTTTGGGCTACTATGTGAAACTTAATTTCGAAAACGTCCACTCCCATTCGGTCGTCGTCGTGGCCATAACTGAGAGAGAGTGCTACCGGGCACTTGATTCTCGCTATTATTGTAAAGTTACATCCGAACCGTGCCTATCATTGCTATGTTTGAAGTAGGGCGACAGATTACGGTCAGTATGATGACGATGCCACGCCGTGGCCAGTTCGTAAGGGATGATTGAAGTTATGGCCAAATGACTGACATGACCAAGTTCTTCGGGGTGCTGCTTTGCGCACGACTCGAATCCATGAATTTTACCAACTTGTTCCTTTGCCAAGCACTGTCAAATCCCTAATCGTGTGAAAAGAAGAGCAAAGGCGCTCGAACGAAAAACGCTCAATCGGACACGCCCTCACAACCTTGTCTCTAAACGAATTTTGAAAACATTAAAAGCTAAAAAATAGGCCAGACTCGCGCATCCAGCCAGATGCAAGTCTTGCTGGGCCATCAAGCCATGAAGAAACGGATCATGTGTCAAGGCTCAAATGAGCACGATAGTCTCGCACCCGGATCCATTGCTGCCGGACTCCGATGCGGCAGACCGAGCGCTTTCACTCAGGCTGGCGCAAAGGCTGCCGTAGAGAGTCTTGCGAACATTGCCGCAGGCTTCTTCGCACAATTTTTCTCTAGCAGGAATGTCATTCGTGCCAATAATGGTGTTTCGGCATCTGCGGCAACCCTTGCGGCAGCCCTTACGGCAGGGATGATTGCGCTAGCCGAGTTTGATCACGGGCGTGCCGCATGAGAGACGTTGTCGGCCGTTAGCCGCGACGCATCCATCGCGTCGCATGAACTTAGCGATTCGGGCCTCGCGGGGCCCGGAATCCAGCACTTGAGCAAATTCGGACGTGCGGTCGTTGAATGTAGCCTTCCTGCAACTGTTCTTTATGCCCTGATTAGTACTTGGCCATCACCATGGACAAAGGTGATCATGTCGACGAGGCCATTGTTCACCATGTCGTTCGCGTACAAATCCTAGTACACCAAGTGCTCCTTGCTCTACTCTCTCACTTTGCTCGTCGCATCTTACGTCGTCTTGTCCGTCGTCGTATGCTAATTGGGTCACTTGGTGGCATGGCGTGGTTTACTGAGCTTGAGCAAGGCCACCCTCAACGGATGTACAACATGACCCGGGTGAACATGACGACATGGAGGGTAATTGTGGATGACTTTCGCTCTACGGGTGACTTCCGGGACACCCGTCTCACGGTAGAGGAGAAGATGTTGATTTGGATTCAATGTGTCATCTTAGGCTTATCCGTCCGTGAGTTGATAGAATGTTTTCAAAGGGGTCATGCCACTATTTTACGTGTACTTCCTGAAGTCGTGAGGGCGTTTTGTCACAAAGCATCATCACTAATGCGCATGCCATCTAGTGACACCCCTCCACCCGCAATGTGGCAAGGCCAACGTGACTACATGCTGTGGTTTAAACATTGTCATGGAGCAATAGATGGCACGCATGTCACGGTGACGGTTAGGAATGAACGTCGGCTAGCATACTTTGATAGACACCGTGAAACATCCCAAAACGTCTTGGCGACATGCAACGCTCAATTGGTATTCACCTTCCTTGCCGTGGGATGGGAAGGTTCAACTCATGATTCCCGGATGTTCAGTGATGCAATCCTTTGTGGTTTACACATTCATGATGGCAAGTATCTACTTGCCAATTCGGGGTTCCCCAAATGCATGGGCTTAATGACTCCTTACCGTGGGCAACGTTACCATCTCAACGAGTTTGGGCCGCATCAACAACGACCACAAGATGCGGAAGAGCTCTTCAACCGGCGGCACGCATCTGCGAGAAGCATGATTGAACGTGCTTACGGTCTTCTCAAGGACTGCTTCCGCATCCTAGCCGCAATGCTCGCATAAAATGTGTGGTTTCAATCCAAGCTCATAATGAGTTGCTTCGTGATGCACATCTACGTCTACACTATGCAACCATTGTTATCCATGGCCCAAGTTACATTGGAGACAATGGACCTCATCGATCCAAACACGGGTATTTCAATCGTGCTTTTGCGCAATGGTGATTCCCGCATGCGTGCAACCCGAGATGGAATAGCAAATGCAATGTGGATAGATTATCAATCATGGGCTGAGGATGCATTGGAAGTTGTCAATGCGGATGTGGAAATAGATGTTTAATACATGGACAAGACAAAGGTACATTGCATTAATAAAGAGGCTCACGGCAAAGCAAAGTTGGATTCTCATCCGACAATCCCCCCTCACCACCCTCAACTTCTTCCTCTCCTTTACGTGCTCTCTTTGCTTGTGGTCCCGTGACAATGATGACGTCCGGGTTCGTGTCCCCCGCATCGGAGGCGTTGCTCCCATTGTCACTACTTGGAACCGGTTTTGGCTTCAAGGGCATGTCCGTGCAAAGCACGCCGCGCACCACTTCTTCGCGTAAGTCCTTCTTGCTAAACACATACATAGAACAATCAACATTACTCTCAGCCAATGCAAGGAGGAAATCACGCTTGTACGTTTTGTGGATGTAGGCATCATCTTGCACTATGCACACCGGTTGGTCAAAGATGGACCTAGATCCACCCGTTTGTGCCACATGACAATGGATTTTAGTTGCGCTTTGTGTTGTCTTCTCGAACTTCTCCAATTGCTTGTCTATGTTTGTGCGCCGGTGCGGAATGGCTGGTGCCTCAGAATCCACATCACTATCACGCATAGAATCCGACTCCGAGTCCGCACCCGCCACAAACACATTCTCACCGGTTGCTATGTCGTCACGGAAAATCTTGATGGCGAGGTCGTACCACGGAATGCGCTTCCCCTCGAGTTGTCCTATGACACGGGGATGGAGGGTTTGAAGTTGCCGCCACCGCTCGGGCTCCAACTCCAAGTGCCACGTAACACGGTTAAGTGGCTTGCCGGTTAGGCCCGCAACGCCAAAGGTAATCTTCCAAATCTGCATGATGTTGTCCATGCGGTTTGGGACTTGGGTAGTGGTGATGACCTCGCCTACACCAAGACAACGTCCTACCTCCGGGGCAGTTGTGGTTTGGAGCTTGGTCATCCACCCCTTTTGGCCACGGAACTCGGCGACGTACTCGAGCGCCAATGCCAAAAGGGACATGTCACGCTCGGGCGTCCAGAAATAACCCCTAAGCTTTATGGCCATGGCATCACCACCTGAGCTTATCGTCTCCACATCTCCTGTCGTTGTTGTGCGTTCTGCCACAGCCTTGTTTCGCCGCTTCGTCGCTACCGTCGGCAGCTTGGCAAAAGACGGCGGAGCGAATGCACCCCCTTGAGCGCCACCTAGTGTTGAAGCATCCGCCACGGATGCTTGTGGTGTCTCCGATCCGACAGCGGGTTCCACTGCAACTTTGTCCATGGGTTCCTCGGCAGTTGAAGGTGGAGCATTTTCCGGGGCAACCGCGCTTGGGGAGTTTGAGGGAAGTACCGGGGCAGTCCAAAATGTGGTGGCATGGCTGGATGCATAGGTTATATTCATAGTTGCAACTTGAGCGGCAGTTTGCTCGGCCGTGAAATCCGCCGAGGCGGCCATGGCTTCGGCCTCAGCGACGATGGATGTTAGAGCCGCGTTGCTCGCCTCACGTTCGGTTGCCATTGCCACCATGTAGTCGGGAAATGGCACGTCGAAGAGGGCGTGACGAAGCTAGGCCACAAGGGGGGGAACGGGTAGTGGAAGGTTGTCCGGGTGGAAGGACTGTGATCCCCACCACGGAGAGGAGTTCAAACAGTTGCCGGCAAAGTCGGACGAAATGGATGCCGATGGAACTGGTTGGTGACGGCCAGCGCTGCGGTTCCCAATGCGCCCTCCTGTCGCGGCGCGAATGGGCATGCAAAACCGACCACGGCCATCGAGGCCAGTCGAGGCACTCGCTGAAGCTGTGGAAGTCGCGGGTCCGTTGGGAAGACGGCGTAGCGGCGGCATGCCATAAGGAGAAGGGTGGCCCGTTATTGTAGCAACCGAGGTGGAGGCGGACGTTTTGGTGTCCATGGTCTTCAAGTGAGTGAGTGGGTAGTGTGCGTCTAAGTGAGTGGCGAAGTATGGATGGACGATGAGTGCGACTCGACCACGGTTCGCATGGCGCTTCCACGAGGTCCGAGGCGCCCTGGACCCGCTTTGGGTGGTGACCTCGATTCGAACGTCGAAATTTCCGAAATGTCAAACATGGAGGGCAGGGCAGATGCCTAGAATCTGTCCGCACGTTGGCCTCCCCGGATATATGGAAATTCCCTGCCGCAGACCCGTGAATCCTGCCGGATTGCAATAAAAAATTGCAACTACGGCAGCTGCGGCAGAGCAACGCGAACTTGTGCAAAACAAGGAACCAGTGAAATCACATGAAGCGATTGCTGCCGCACAAATTCAACCTGCGGCGCACCTGCGGCAGTGGACGGGCCCTCGCTCAGTTTTTGGAGGGTTCGTCCTCTACTCGCCAATGCTACGCACTCTCGCTACCCGTCGCCAAACTCGCAAGCGATCGCGAGCGCTCGCACGTGCTCGTAAAAGCTCGCCAAGGAATCCTTCGCTCTTGCGCCTAACCTGCCGCACCGGAGTCCGGCAGCAATGGATCCGGGCCTTGTACTGCCGGTCAGGGTATCATACAAGTCGGGTTTGACGGGCGGTGGTTGTGACGCATTCGTGCACAGAGGACGTTCATCTCAGGTTCGGAGCCGGACAGGATGTTACCCAATAGACCAAATCTTGTACTTAGCATTCGTCGAGTGATGATCGCCATAGCCCGCGGAATCTGCTGCATGTCCAACGAACAGTCGAGTGCAACGTAGCATCGCTGTTCAATCGGAAGGGGGGCTGATGGTACGAAGCGCGAGAAATGACGTGGCGATGACAGGGATACCACAGGAGGGCAAGCGGGCCGGATCCATGCAAGATTGATATCATGATAACAGAGATCGTATCTTGACGGAAGGCAAAGGTTGTCCTGGATTCCCACAATCGTAAGAAGACGGTGACCTTGTCGAAAAATGATTGAGTGGCTCAAATTTTCNGGGGGGGTAGGGGGGTTGGGAGGGTGTATCGTCGTTCCAACATTCGACATCACCGGAGGTGCCAGAACATTTCGTGCTCCGAATGTGGTAAAAGAGGCCTAAATTGCATAATGTCCGGCTTGAAAATAAATCCATATCGAACATCCTTGTAAGTGTCACTTCCAGTGTCATGGCAAAGGCAAACTTGCACAACAACAAAGCTGAGGTACACATGAAAAATTCAATTGAATGAGAATGACACTGAACACACTTTCTAATGATTCCCACAAGACTGGAAATTGATAAGGTCAACGCATTAATGTAAAATAGCCTGAAGAAGAACTTTTGTCATCCATCCACTAAACATTTTCATGAGGTGGCACTCCCATGTAGTTTACGCAGGGGCCTGAATGCAAGACGATTTTAATATCAATAAACAATTCTAGTCAAACAAAAAATTCAATTTCATGCGTTATTAGTTCTCAGGTGTGATGAATAAAGTTTGGAAACGATGCAAAATATTGAAAAGGTAATTGATTAAGCAAAACATGAAGCAATTACACACCACATCTATGCTGCAACTCTTTTTTTCTCTACATGTAACTCAGTTATTCTTAGTAAAATAGAAATTTTAACTAAGTTTTGTTCAGTAATAAGCTATAATATAAAGTTTTCACCACTCATAAAAATAAGGAGATAAAAAGCATTCCATGATATTCAATGAATATTTAATCAAGAAGTAAAACATTTTGTTACGTATTTGACAACGACTTGGATTTCATACTCTGAAAAACTATGAAAACAATTGAGCGTGATTCATGTGTATTAGCACAAGAACTTTGATTTACAATCAATTCCATTGCCTTCCACTCTTTACAATAATCAAAGTCGCTTAACATATCTTCAACGCTTTTGTCTAGGAAAAACTTGAAAACGATAAACTTAAATGGAGATGTCAAAACAATTCCGGCAGTCCAAAAAATAAATCTTAATTTTCAATTCAATTGTTTTCTTACCTAATCCTTTCAGTCCAACCTTTGCCCATTTTTGGTCTTTATCTGTCCATCTTACTTAACTTGCACTTTGCTTGAAAACAATATGCATAAAACTGTATGCCGCATAAGCAAAAGGAAAGTGATGCATTATCCATGTGAAGGATCAAAGGTAATTGACGTGGAAAGTGAGGTTGAAATATGTTTGCTTCATTCTTCATTTGTTGAGGTGGTGATTCAAACATACAGAAATTTCAAACAAAAATAAGGTTTTAATTTACTAGAAAGAAACATTTGTAGATAAAAAATCATCATTTTTCATCGATTGAAGATGCATAAAGATGTTTTTTAAACATCGAATCAACAACGTTTGTGCCTTATGCCCTCTACACTTCACTGGTGTGGAACATTCTAACATGAATAAAAACTAGAGTTAACCTCATAATCTAATATATTTTACCAACTTTAAGGCCTCAACATAGATTGAGGTCAAAAATCATTTTCCCACATTTAGGTGCAAAAAATTTGTATAAGCAATCCGTCTTTATGATGAATCATGCAGTTATAAATGTGCGTTCATCATGCACAAGCTTCATAAAAAAAGATAATATTTGCATGTGTCCAAACCAAACTTGACATGAACTACGTTGCAAGGCATCATTCATAGAAAGAAAACTTCTCAAATGCCTCTTCTTTTTCTAACATGAGATGTAAACATATGGATATGTACACCATCGTAAACTCAAGAAGAAACTTCCTCAAAGGACATACATGTAAAGGATCATTTAAAATGAGATTCACTCTTGTTTGTAACAAAGAGGGACTTCACAGGTATAAGGTCCACATACGATGTGTTATACATCGCTACCATACATAACATATTCGAGTTTTTGAAGCTTGTAGTGACAAAGTCACTGCGTTCTTTGATGCAACAAGGGGTTCTTGTTGTTCTCCATGATCTTCGTGCCTGTCAAGCAAACCTTCTACTCGAATGTGTAGAAGAAGAAGACTAGGGTTCAACATGTTATTGCAAAAGACTATCACGTACTAGTATGGTACAAGGAAAGAGTGGCGAAACACAACTCAACACAATGCAGTGACACAACCTATCCCATCCAAGGGCATAACACCTTGCTAGGCCTTCAACTTTGTTGTTGGAAGGGTCTCAACACAATCACCATGCTTTCAAGTAAAATGAGAGCGACTACAAAGTCTTTGTCTGTTGCGTTGTTTTGCACTGATGGACTGCAAGTCTAAGTTGTTGGACTAGTTGTTTCAGTTTCTGCACAAGTTTCTTGATGTGTTGCTTGCTGAGTTACTAAAAAGAGCGATTCCAATATGCTTTTATAATGCAAGCAAGGTAAGTTGACAAGATTCCCTATGCCTTGAGAAAACTTCCTGTTTCAAGGTCGTAGCTTCCACCTCAAGTAAGCTTTAGGGCAGGGCACACAGTTTCCTCCTCAAGGAAGCTTCTCGAATGCTATCAACTTGGTCGTGGTCCTAGCTGCTGTGTTGTCCATGTTGCCGCTGACGTAGGGCAGACCCCACTCTTGGCTCTCTATGCAGCTATACAGTCGTGCATGTAGTAGCTGATGCAGCTCATGAGTCATGCATGTGGTAGTTGATGCAACTATTGAGTCGTACATGCACCTCTGAATGCAAAGTGGTCCTTGCTTTAGAGCTTTACTTCCATGTGCTAATGCAAGCGGTCCCAAGTTTCCAGTCAGATGTAGCCCCACCTTGTCTAATATGGGTCAAGTACCCAAAAGTGCTTGCTTACATTGCGTAGCTACTGACCAAGTTAGGCCAGCAGGCATGCATAGCCCTATCATGCATGTTACACACAAATGCATGCTCATTTCTCCCGTAGGAGCTGAATGATAAAATGTAATGTGGCGTGTATAGTAGAAAAGTTTTGGTCAGGCCACACCTGGGTATTTATGGATGAAAATCTGTAACTTCGCATATAAACCTCCGATTTTGAATCAGACTGCAACATGTCAAAGGTGTTGCTCAACATAGTAATGGCTCACTCTAACACTCCCCCTTGATAGAGCCACTGATGAATGTGGAGATTGTTGCAATTGTCTTCAACTGGAGAAATAAGTCATTTATGGAGGTTTCAGCTGCCTGGAAGAAATGTTTTCTGGTAAAAGAGACTTTGAGGTTGAGCTTATGCGTTGTCTGGTTGTTGGAACTTTTAAGAAAAAAACGAGGCTCAAATTGGTCAAGTATTGCCCTTAAAATGCTCGTTTCTAGCATTTTTGGTCTTTTCACGGTCATTATCTGGTTGGAGCTCGTGAGTTAGAGAAGAAAAATAATGTTAAGTGAGGTTGGGTTAACTTGGCTATCACCATCAAGGTTGCTTCATGAAGAAGCAACCTCTGAGAGCCCAAGCCATCGTGTCTCTCATGCACGAGCTTGGCTGTGTAGTGAAAGGCTCTAGAAGCTTCCACTCACGTGGCGCATGCGAGGTGGGACCGCTGCCCGGAGCATTTGCTTAAACCCCCGTCCCACTACAACCAACCCCGAATTTTGAGTATAAAATCTCGCCGCAAGTCAGTATTTTTTTCTGTTGTAGCCTTCTTCTCCCCTTCTCGCCTTAGCCACCTGCTTTGACAATTCCACGCTTCTGCGTTAGCTACTGCTTCCAGCCACAATTTGCAGCTTTAGCTTGATTTCATTATGGTCGAGACGATCATCGTGCCTCATGTCCCTTTTTGGTCAGTTTTCACACGTAAGAAGCTCCTCTACAGTTGAACCACCATTTCTTAGTTTTCATGGTCGTCGTTGTTGCATCTAAACTGCCATTATGGTGGGGCCACCCTATTGAGGTTGCTCGATTAGAGCCCTTGCTTGTTTTGATTGTTACCCCTTGCCTCTCGCCATTTGTTTTCTCATAAATTGTTAGCTCCAACCAGATGAGCTCTTCGCTTGCTCGCTCGCTCCACTGGCCTTGGTTTTGGCCTTGGATTCTTGCGTGTGGCAATCTGCCACTTTTTTTTGTTCTTTGTTACAAGGGGATGGTTTGCTTGCTTGGTAACCTTTGCCCAGCCACCTTGCCGCCGCGGCAGGTAACTTCACCCAGACGTGCTATTGTAATAAGGCCTTGCCGCGTCGGTGCCTGCAGTCGTGGCAGACCTTTGGCATAACTCGCCATTGTAGTAATCGGGTGTTACGTGCACCGTGGACGTTGCCCCCCTCCCCCTTGCTTGACGTTCCCCTCCCCCATCAGCCCCTCTTTTACTCGTTATAGCAAACTTTCACCTTTTTTTCGGCTGGTTGTTTCTTTAGCGTGAATCAAGCGGTCTGCTTTTCCTCCCTTTGCATCGTTCAATGAACATAGTGTTACGGTCATTTTCTGATCTTGAACGCATACGTCTTTAATAATCGATGCTAAGAACTTTCAAATAGCTTTCCAAGGTCAACGAGGAAGGTGATGATCTCGTTTTGCTGACAAAAGTGGTTGACTTTGGAAACATTGAAATGAGAGTTGTTGCATGGGATTATAGTAGTTGCTTGCCGTTGCAAGTTGTTTCTTCTTTATCTGTTGAAACTTCTTTCTTGCTACACTGATTGATGATGGAGGAGGATCTACACTTGCAAAAAGTAAAGCAGCACTTTGGAGGAGGAAACACAAACTTGATTTGGATTGCTGAAGAAATAGAACTTGAGTGCTAGAAGTTTATCTAGTTTTTTATCTTCTTTGAATCCACAAGGTAGCCTGTAGTAGACATGAGACATCTCTTTTTTTTTCCTATTGATCTACTCCTATTACCGCTGCTACTAGTACTTGTCGTTATTACTTCCACCATTCGAAAGGAAGCGCAATGAGGTTGACATTATGCCTCGAATTTGTACTATGCATAAGCTTAGCCACAAATCTCATGAACATAACAGGCTACCTAAAGGTCGTTCTTATGCTTCAGACTCATTGCCTTCACTCCAACAGCTACTCCGAGTGTTGCACTACTGCTTCATTTCCCATTGTGAGATGCTGTGCTCTTGATCATGGTGTTCGCAATTTGTGTCTTACGATAGTGAGGAGAAAAGTTGTCTTTTCACCAACTTTTGCCTTCAAGTGGAATTTTGAGAACAAGATCCTCATCTGCTCGAAACATCCAATGCTACTTTCACGAACTTTGACTTGCTCTTGAACCTCATACAAAGCAACAAGGAGCAAATTGTGCATGCCCTTGGTCTCTATGAATATTGCCTTCGTCAAAATGGGCTAACTTGTTCCACTTGCCACACTGTCAGGATTTTCCATGGCGCCTAATTATTCCATTTATGCATGCAACTTGATTGTAGTTGGTCTTACATCCTCTTGTCGCAATGACAGGATTATTCGATTGAGCGCAACTGCATGATTTCTGCATGTCACATGACAAAATGTTGGCTTATTGCCTTCAATAACTTCAACAAGATTTTGTCACAGAGCACAACTGCTCTGTTTGTGCATGACAACTAACATTAAGTGGGCTAAGTACATCCACTTGCCTCTTCGGTAGGCTTTTGTCAAGAAGCACAACTGCTTTCTTTATGCATGCCACCTCATACTAGATGGGCTTACAGCATCCACGTGCCGCCTTTGTGCGATTTTGAGATGGAGCTCAACAGCTCGATATGTACATCCCACTTCACACCGGGTGGGCTTATTGCATCCACCTGCCAATACACCAGGATTCTGTCTACTTCTAAGCTCATAGCATTGCGAGCTTCATGATGGCTTTACCAAATGCCTTCAATCCGCCTTCCCCTCACTTCTGGATCTCCTTTGTTGTTCCACTAGCATGTTGAGCTACTACTAGCGGAATGTGTTGTTGGCGATATCACGATTGCTCCTCTTGAAGTTGATGTCAACGTTGCACCTCTTGCAACATTCTACTCTTGACTCTTTTTTGCTTTTTTGGAGACCCCCTTTCTTTTTCCTCTTCTTCTTCGTCTATCGTTGCTGACAGCTTCATGTCATGGAACGGGTTTGAAGTATTGAGAAGCAAATGAGGATTTGCTGACTAGCAACCCAATCTTAGTGTGCTTGTTATTGCTACGCCAGTGCTGGAAAGCTCTCTTGAAGCCGCCACCATGTTGTCTCCTCCTGTACAAACAAATTATGAATACACTTGCAGTGTGTAAGCTCATTATGTGAGCTTGCACAAGCTCATGGCTCCATACACCACGATCTACTACATCAGTGCTATTGTTATAGGTTGTACGTTGGCTTTTGCTTTGTTGCCTACGACATTAGTAGTGATGCTGTTGTCGCATAAGGTCTGTACAAGTTAATGAGGAGTAAGCTTGTCACACGCTTTGAGGCACATGTGAACCTATTGTGGCCGCCTAAAATATGTCCACCGCAGCTGCTCACCTGCACCATAAGCATTCACCTGGCGGGTTGTCTTCTGTTGGATGGAGCATATGAACTCCATCTGAGATGCAAAGCCAATATCTCATTCATTGACCAGCTTATGGATGTTTGGTAATACTTCCAACTCTTTGGCGACTAGTGTCGACACATTTCTTTCAAAGAGGCATAAGTGCTGCGGCTAGTGCATGTTACTGCCACGATATGATGACAACCTAATTCCTTAGTCACCACTCCACCCTTAATGAGCCTTTACAAGATGGTTGCTTGTCTTGGCTCTCTGGTTATCTGTGTTGTTGCTGATGGCTCCCCTCCTAGCGACTTGTAAGTCAGTGTATGGAGAAATGTCGACCCTTGTGACATCAACAAGAGGGTGTTTGCAAAGTACCACTTCTTTTCATCAGTTTTTGCTTTAGGCATTTGTGAGCTTTGTGGCACCATTACATCCTTTCAGTGTTGCAATTGTGGCGTTGTGGTTGCTTCAAAGAACACCATAAGCTTCTCTATCCTTCTTCCATGAGCAGATGAAGTTGACTTTGTCTGCTCAAGACAGACACCCCTTGGCATATTTATGGGAGAACTCAGCGATGGTAGATGTGCAGTTTGCTTCATTGATGGTGATGAAGCCCCATTCATCTAAAAGGCCTCATCATGTTGTTGGAACTACGTGACGTGACCATTAGGTTAGGTTGTCGAGGCAATTAGTAGCTCACAAGTATGCCTCTCCCACTCATAAAGGAGTTGCTGCTTCTTAATGTTCCGCCACTGCGATATGCTTTCATGCTTCAAATCTTGCTTCCGTGCCGTCTCATGCTGACTTGTATCAAGTAATGGTCGTGTGAGTGCCATAGATGGCGTGAGTTAGGTTGTCCTTGAAGCGTGCTGTGGGTGAACCACACGGATTTTGTCATGCTCAACGTTGCAAATTCTATCATCAACATTTACACTATCCAGAGGGCTTGTCGCATGAAGTATACCACATCTACTTGTGGGACTATTGTAGTTGATGATGGTGGTAGCTGTGCCACTTGAGGTTCATGCTAAAGAAGCAATTGCTACTAAATCTGGGAGAAATCTTGGTGAAGTTCTAGATGGCAAGCTTAAAAAATTGTGTCAATCAATTGCTGACGCAAAAGTTCATTTGCACGCATGTTGTCGCCATGGCCTTGATCGAAGCGCCGCTTCTCTTCAGCACTTTGTCACCTTAGCTATTGCTTGCTCTCTCTTTGGAATGCATCCTTAGTCCATAGATAAGCTTGGTGTTGGGAGGTCATTCAGCTGTCAAGAGTCCATGTGTAGGCTCTCCATATGTAGGTTGCTCAAAGCGTCCTCAATATCTCCATGTGTGCAGGGTCCCCATGCTATGCACTCACTCTGCCAATTGTGAGTGATGACAGTCATTTTCATTCTTTGAAGCTTGAGATGTGAATGCTGATGTATGCTTGCATCACAAATCTATTCGTATCATTGCATGTGAAGCATACTTAAACGTCCTTGTGCCCTGGTACCATGTACGAATTTTTGGAGCCTGTAGTGACGGTCATTTTGTGCTCTGATGCAACAAGGGGGTTTTGTTGTTGTCTAAGATTTTTGTGCCTAGGAAGCATTGCTGGTCAAGCAAAAACAAGGTATTTACAGAAACAAATTTGTAACTTCGTGTACAAACATTCGATTGTCCATCCAAATGCGCCATGTCAAAACTGTCGCTCAGTAAGGTTATTGCTCACTATAACATAATACAAGGGCATTAGTGAGTCGTAAAACAATAAGTGTGAACTTAATGTGTCCATGTCTTGCACCAAATGTTGTCTTCTTCAAGTACTCATCGGATACACTTCTCATGATAAGTGCTCCATGCGTGATTTTTGTAAGAAATTTGAGCCGTTTTGAATGGGTCACAATATTAATTGTTTTCACAAAATACAATATTGATTTTTTAATTGGCATGAGATTTTAAATGGTTGCCCAAGCACATCCACAAATCCCTTTTTTCCTATTTAATCTATAAACAATATGGATGTATGTATGATGACAAGGAGGATATGATGAACCTTGATCGAGCATCTTGTCTAGGTAGTATTTAAATTTGGTCAGCTTTTGGTCAGTCATTTAAAAACTCCCCTTCACCATCCATTTGTTGTCTCTCTTGAGTTGTATATGACGCTTCATGTTTCATCGTGGAGGCACCTGACCTAAGAGTTCTACTTTGAAAAATGCTTCAAAGACCTAATTGCGTTTCATAATCTCAGTTTGTATGGCAGAAAACTTCTAAGGTTTGAAGGTTTTTATTGTTGTTCAGTTAGCTCCTATTTCTTTAGATTCTTTTACTTTTTCGTAGAATATTGATGCTAGAGCTCCACGTTTCAAGTACTTCTTGGCTACATCACAAGAAATTGGTTGCCAACTTCTTGGTAATGCTCCTTCCTTGGTTTCTTCCACTCTGATGCTTCTCAGAATCAGTGTAACATTTGGATCGGTGAACCAAAGGTACATGATATGTTTTGCGAGCGATGCTAATGTATGCCTATCATGGGTTTTTTATTAGGTGATAAATTCTTTAATGCATTGGAAGAGTAATTACGGCTAGCTACCTTTCATTTGGTTTAAGTTTCATTATTGTGAAATAGTGTTTTGTAATTGCCTAAATTTTAAACTTTAAAAAACTCAATTCGTGCAATGAAAACATAATAGGATGATCTTTTTTTTGTTTTCTCCTAGACATGAAAGAACCGTATTGAGTTTGCTATCAATAATGAAGATGATAACCATGCCGTTCAAATTTCATTATTCTTTGAATGAAAAACATTATACAAATGATGATAAGAAATGTTTTCACTCGAGCATGGTGATTCAAGTTTTGGAATTTTTTGGATCTTAACCCATGAAAAAGGGTGAAAAATCCTCTTTCATTTAGGATTATGAATGTTTGTATTAGTGTGGGTATAATGAATAATTCCTAGTCAAAATGTGAAGCTTTTAAACACATCTAATGATTTTGTTGGGTTGAAGGTCATAAAACCAGAAAACAATTATGATGAGTTTTCTAACCCCTTGAGTTTTTGTTGGAATGAATCAATAAAGCCCTTTGAAGAGTAGTGAGCTACCTAAGTTTCAAAATGTTACGTGGAATACCTCTTAACATGGTTTGATAGTTACGTAACCACTTTCATAGCTGTGGAATTACTTATGAGTATTGAGAGCATGATGTTGGCTACCACTAGGTGAAAGGCTATTCAAAGCTTTGAATGTTTTTTAGAGCTGAAGATAAAATTGGAATTTGAAGGGTCACTACCACATCAGAGGTCAAAAGACAATGCCACCTCAAAAGAGGATAGGTGAAGAAGAAAATTGAACCACCCTTTTGGTTGCAAGCTCAAGGGTCATCAAAATTTACAAGGAATGAAAAGGTCACCGTAAATGATGAGTTCATAAGGAAATGAGCCTTGTCCCTTACAATTGTATCAAGTTAACTTTAAAACATATTGCATGGTTAGAAAATTAGCATGGGAAGGAAAGGTTTGCAAACAGGTGTAGTCATGCTTTGTGTTTCCTTCCGAAAACAAGTTATTTGTATTTTTTTAATATAATTTTACAAGTTTCTTAACTATTGAGGAAATGGAAAGAATTGTTAAAAATGTTTTACTGTTCTCATGGTTTTACTATAAGTGGATGAATACAATCTTATTCAATCAATAAGATAATGGAAAATTTCCATCTTGTTTTGATGTTCTTCTTTCTTTAACATTCCATTGTCTTCATTTGAATGAATCAATTTCCTCAGACATTTTGCCACCCTTGTGGCCCTAAAAAAAGTGAAAAATATGAAGAGTCATTGGAGAACATTGAAAGTAGTTTGTTAGATGGCATAGGTTTACGAACTTCCAATAAAGAAAACATCTTATATTACATTGGTTTTGTTTTGATATCCATAGAATTATTTAAATTTACTTAAGTTTTATTTATCTCTCATGTCTTGTGGTTGTTTTCCGCTCATGTCTGGGGGTTTAGGTGATCATTTAGTACTAAGAAAATTTTAAGGAAAATTTTAAACCGAATCCAAATCCTCTTTACTTGATTTCGGTCATTGATTTCTCTTCAGTTGTTATTTTTATTTTCTTTAAAAAGAGAGTGTGAATACATTACATATCTACCGAGAACAAGAATAAAGTGTTTCAATGCGGCTCAAATACTTAATGATGTGTGGATACATTGACCATAACTTCATTGTACGTCATTAGGTGGCTATGGAAGAAAGATGAGAACAACATGAATCAAACATTATCATTCTTTTTAATGGATCCAAAACAAGGCCTTTTCAGGTCTTCTTTTCACCATGTATATGATCAAGTTATTGTTTGACCATTTTTTGTTGTTTTTTGGTATGATTGGATATCGGAATATCTTATAGTTAACCTTAACCAATACATCTCATATCGTGAATTTGAAAGTCTGGTGTTAGATCTCATCACTTATCTTTAGATGTCTTTCTTCAAATAAACATCAAATCTTGGTGAAGAGAATTGATTCAAGATTCAAGCATTCCTCTTTCTCAGTCATATATATATATATGCTTACATGGATTTTCCATTATGTGCTTAAGTTGCTTTATATGAATACGTGATGCTAACAAGTGTGGGTTCATCACCTTCTATTAAGGCGTTTAAAGTGTATGTTTTTCAGCTACATCAGGCCTTCTTGTTGGATTGATTCAAGACACATATTATCAGGTATCTTTGATCAAATTAGGTATTGGCTTGAGAAAAATAAATTTAAGCCTGGTTTTGAAAAGTGGCATAAAAAATAGTTGATCCGTACACGAGCACAAGAAATTGTACACCCCTTCAAGTAGCACAAAAAAGTCGACCTTTGCTATAAAAGTTAAAAATATTTTCCACCGCCTCAAGTAGCTCACAAAATTGTTTAGTGCAGAATTGCCTACTAAAGAAAAACACACAAATGTCAATTGTGATCAGGTGATGCTACGAGGTAGAAGACTCTCGCAAAACATTTTTTCGAGTTGTTTAACTCTCCCTGTCCTTTGTAATAGTTGTTTATCTCACTAAAAAAAGTTTAAGAATGTGAAAGTACGGTTAGAAGATGTGTTTCTCTACCTTAATGGAATGAGAAATTAGGTAAAAAAATTTCCTATGCTCGTTTTCTCTCTCACACGGAGTTAGTCTAGGTTGAAATGTTTATTTGCTAAAGGTTGACTTTTATTGTGTGCCTATTCAAAGTAGAACACTAGAATGTGTAATTAGAATCAATTCATCCAATGAAAACATAGTTTTTGTAAGCTTCGTTGCTGAGGGTTTTGTTCTTACAATTGAGTGAGCTGCATGTTTTACCCACATTTTCATTTACTTGACCCTTTTTTAGAGAGATAAAAAGGGCCATGAAATGTTTGCAAGGATGTTCTTCCATATGGCATCACGTGAGCACACTAGACATTTTTGTGTTCTTTTGTGCGGAATGAAAATTTTCACTGGATTTTTTTGTGTTCTAATTCACATGATGGACACATGTGTGTGATTTTAAAATTATCGTCTATTTGTTTCTTCTCATTTGAAAAAATTACTTAAACTGCATTTTTTCAAATTGGTTGTCTTCTTGCACTCTCAGGTAATTATGAGTGGAATTGTTGCATGAGAAAAATGCAATTTAAACGTTTTTGTAAGTAGCTCACAAAATGGCTGGTTGCTAAATGAGCATTAAAAAATGTGCACCTCGTCTAGTAGAACACAAACGTGGCCAATGTTTGTATGAGAACACAAATTTGTCCATCGTGTGAAGTAGCGCACAAAAATTTCCATCGCAAAAATGCCCACACGCATGAAGGAGCACACAAAATCATCGTGTGCGGGAAGGTGATGCCATGTGGCAATGTACCCTTAAAAGCTTGTTATGTCCTTTCATCTTTGCAATTGTTATTTTTCTCATTGAAAAAAGTTTGAGTTAGTGAAAGTATGGGTAGAAGTAACGTTTCATTCCCTTAACGGATCATGACCTTCAGTAACAAAGTTTTTCACACTCCATTTCCTTCTTCCACGATTTGAGTCTAGGTGGATTTTTTTTGTGCTAATTAATTGATGGCTATGATTTTGTGCTGCCAAAAAGTAACACAAAAACATGTCCACTTAGGCTCACTACACGCCAGGAAAAAGAAAGTTTGTAAATTTTGTTGCCTAGGGTCCAGTTCTTGCAACTGAGCGAGACAAGCATTTGAACCATACTTGCACATACTCGACCTTTCTTTTTCACAGTGAGAAAATACTCTCTTAAAGTAGAAAGGTCATGAAATCTTTGCAAGGGTCCGCTGCCACGTGGCATCACCTTCACGCACTAGACATTTTTTCCGCGCTTTTTTGCGAGAAGACTGCTTTGCATTGGACATGTTGGTGTGTTTCTTCATGTGGTGGACAAGTTTGCGAGCTTGTATTACATTTAGCCATTTTTTGTCCTCTTTTTATTTGCGTAAAATGTTGTATGATCTTTAGAGTCCATTCATTTTTGGTGCTACTCAAAAAATATTTCGAAATTTGCATTTTACTCATTGTTTTACCTTACGCTGGTAGACCTACCTAAAAAGTGTTTTACCCTCTTTGTGGAGCAGAGGATAGCACACTAGACTCTGGTACAAGAGGTTGGGGGTTCTACCCCTTGTGGCTGGCAGTGACCCTATTGGCTTTTTTTGGGCTGCTCTTGCTCGGGGCAACCGTACTTGCCTTGTCTCACCTCTCTGGGCAGTGTTAGGGGCACAGTCCCCTCCTGCCTTACCTTTAGGGTAGCTCTTGGGGAATCTTCTCATCTGCCAGTTGATAGGAGCCAGAGAGAGAAAAAATACAATTAAGAAGTTAAAAAAGATTATGTTTCTGTTGACGGGAAAACAAAGAGAATTTGATCTTGTATTGCTTCCCTGCAAAACACTGGAAACATTTTCAGCCCCAAAATTCTTCCGAGAAGCCAAGTCGATCACTGGATTGTATTTTCCAACCTGTACGAAATGTTTTCGTATTGTCTTTCCATTAAATTCGTGCTACAAACCACGCTTGACTTGAATCCACACTCGTTCAACATATTGCGGGATTGAGGTTGTTGCCCCTCCCGATCTAATTCCTTCCACGTGCACAAGATCGCGTTATTATCGCTTTTGTCGACGACCGGTCGGAAGTGATCCACGGAGTACAGTTTGAGGGCGGGTGTTGGCTCTTGCAATCCTGTGCTTGTCCCGTGCGTTTTACATAAGTATTCCCAAACGCCTCTTTCACGACTTTCCGCATCACAAACCTCCCTCGTACAGCCGATAAACTAGATTTTCTGACAATGAAGATATCGACGATTTCCGACTCACCGCCTTCCACTGCCCGTTTTGGGTGATCACCGCAGGAGAGGGCGTAGGTTCCTGCTAACGGTCTCGCGCAGTTTCTGATGATGGATGTTAGCGATGTCTACCCTCAAACGAGTAATTCAGGCATCAGTCCAGTCCAGTCCAGTCCGTGACATTTATGGCGAGGCTGGCTCCGCGAGGGGTCGTGAAGGACTCGCATCATGTCCGAACTCAAAACAACACAATTTTCCCGAGCTCCAGAAATCGCGGACAATCGTTTTCGAGGTTTGTTGACGACGGTAAGCGATGATTGTGCGATAGCTTTCGTAGGAGGGCTAGATTTACTCTTTTGCATTCGGTAAGTCCGGATCGCTCGCGGCAAGCTGACTCGCTTCATATTTTGTTCTCCTTGAATGAGCAAGCGAGTCTTCCTCTCTTCGCCAATGGGAATCGGCAGTGTTTTCTTAAGATTTCAATCTCATCAATAAGAGATCGTTTTTAACTCGCATCCCTTTGGGACACGTCCGGGAAAACTGCTCTCGCAACCAAGCCCTCACCAGAAACGGTACCTCTGCTGTTGTCAGGACAAGGGCGCGTCCTCCACGACGCCATCGCGAACAGAAATTGGCGACGTAACCAGCCTTCCCGTAAGTGTCTCATCGTTCAATACCTTCCTCCAATTGGCCACGATTCCTATTGGGCCGAGGCTGGAAACACTCTGAAAATCTGGCCGCTGCTCGATTGTTGTAGACGCAACCGACTCAACTTTGATTATCCGCCCTTCTCGTGGAACGAAGCGAAACAGATCACCAGACCGGGTACTGGACACGACGTCCGGCATGCAGCCAAAATGGACATATGGACAAATGGACAAGAGAGAGAGCGAAGCTGACGCAGATGTGGGTGGATAGCGCACACTTTCATAGCCCGAAACTTCTGAGGCCCTTTAACTTTTTGAAACCAGTCACGGCTATGGAAAAAAATTTCGAATGTCCGTTTCTGGCGGTGATTGCGGGTTTGCCTCGAACCACCGAGTCAAACACCACAACGCGCAGGAATACGGAGCCTCGAACGCTTCCGTAAGCGAGCTCAATCCGGCCAATCGTACATCTCGACCTTTCCTGGTGCGTTGGCGTGGACGGCTCTCTCACAAATTCGGCTGGACCACGCCGGATTTGGGGCGTGCCTGGCAATGCTTGAGCGAACATGCGTAGTGAGGCTCAATCAACTTGGCCATCTCACGCACCTTAAAATATGTGGTAAATTTCATATTCGAAGAATTTTGTGCGGATCTGAGCGGTTGGACGACGCGTTTGAAGCCTGAAGTGCATTTCCACCTCGAGTCTCAGACAAAATATCGCCGAAATCTACGATGACGCCATCAAACGCGTGAGCAGTTTCACTCATGATCGCTTGAGCGTTGCCAGGCACAGCCTTGGATTTCTTGACAAGCCACGCCACCGAAGGCGCAGTAGCCTGGGAAACTCGCAGCAGCGCATAGACGAGCGGCTCGCGCTCGAGCCGCACCATCCTCCTCAGGTCCGCAAATGAATGGAGGATCGGACTCAGGACACACCCGTGCGTGCGACCCTGCTGAACGATGCAAAGCCCCCGAACTGTGCGTTCGCTTCTTCGCACGGAGAGCGAAGCAACGAGCTTCTGTTGCGCACGGCCGTCCCTTCGCTGTTTCCCCTTCCCCCTCTGTCCGCCGCCAACATTGCGCTCCTCTGCCAAGGCATGGTGACATCGCAAAGGCTACGAGCGCCGTCTTCCTGTTGCCTTTGATAAACCCCCTCCCCTTCCCCCCCTTCCCAGCGCCTCCCTCCTCTTGCGGCGCGAGTCGCGCCTCCATCCGCCCCCTCTCCCGGCGCAAGTTTGCCTGGTGTTCTCCCTCAACAGCTGACCGCGCGAGCGCTTGGAGCGCCCGCAATCCTGAAGAGCTCGCTTCTTCATGGAGACGGTATTGATAACCCACATGGACCTCGACGCCCCTCGCAACGGCATGGTCTCTTGCGTTGAGCCACACGATGCCTGCTTCTGCGGCGCTAGCGGCGGTAGAAGCAGCTGCAGCGGAGGCGGCGGCGGCGGAAGCGGTGGCACGTGTGGCTGCAGCCGAAGCAGGTGCGAGCCGCGCGTTCATCGTCCTGATCCTCCGCTAACGTCACCTTTAACGGCCTTGAGTCGGCAACATCTTCCTCTTGGCGTTGACTGTTGCGATGGCGCAGCTCAGCAGGTTCGTGATGCCATTAGCAGCGGGAGCAGCAAGAGCAGCAGCAGCAGCAGCAGCAGCAGCAGCGGTGGCGGCGGCGGCTTCAGCAGAGGAAACGGCACGAGTATCTCTAGCAGTAAAACGAACGGGAATCTCGTGAAAATTTCAACCTTTGAGTCAGCAAAGGACCTGTGCAACTCAGCTAGCATGGAACCTCCTCCCTCGGAGTCATCAATGACGTCAACAACCCCACCTCAATCATCTATGTCGCTTTCCGCACTTTTGGCGCGCCGGCGAAAGGCTGGCCTCAGCGTCATAAGCGTTTCCTCTACTCGAATGCCGCCGCCCCAGCAGCAGCAGCAGCAGCAGCAGCAGCAGCAGCAGCAGCAGCAGGAGTTGGAGGAGAAGCAGCACCACCGCCGCAGGCAGCAGGAGCAGCAACAGCTGCAGCAGCAGCCGCCGACGCAGCACCAGCACCAGTACCAGCAGCACCAACACCAGTACCAGGAGCAGCAGCAGGAGCAGAGCCAGCGGCAAGAGCAGGAGCAGCAGCAGCGGCAGCAAGGGCAGCAGCAGAAGCAGCGGCAGAAGCAGGAGCAGCAGCAGCGGCAGCAGGAGGAGCAAGAGGACAGACGCGACGGGCAAGAGGAACAGGACCCGCTGCAGCAGGAGCAGGAGCAACAACGCCGCAGCCGGCAGCAGCAGTGGCTGAGCTTGCAGCAGTCTGTGAGCATCAGCAACTACCGTCGAGTGAAGAAGAACCCTGTCGGTGCGAACGAGCAGGGGTCGACAGTGAGGCCGAATGAGCAGGGGTTGACTGTCAGGTCAAATGAGCAGGGGTCGACTGTGAGGTCAAATGAGCAGGGGTCGACTGTGAGGTCAAATGAGCAGGGGTCGAATGTGAGGCAAAACGAGCAGGGGTCGACGAGGGGGCCACAAGAGCAGCGATCGACTGCTGCTGCATCTTCTGGGACAGGGCTGAGGAAATCGTCACCGTCGTCCAAAGCGGTCGCTTCGCCCAGATCGCCGATGTCGCGGGCTGTGCCGTCGTCGTCGCTACAGCATCGGCCTTCACTGGGGCCTGAGAGAGTACCGTCCCTCCCCGATCAGCCAAAGTCGCCCAAATCGCCGAAATTGCGAAAAGCGCAGAAATCAGCGAAAGCCCCAATATCTCCGAAAGCTGCGAAATCGCCACAGAGGCCGCAACCACCGAATCGGCCACAGTCACCAATGACCGTGCAAGAGCGGTCCGCTTCCCCACAGTCGACCCAATCGGCCGTCGATGCAGGCCTCATTGCTGGCCTTTGCATCACCACCAGCGGCAGCAGAGACTGCAGCAGAGGCGGCAGCAGCAGGGGTAGCAGCTGCAGCAGCAGCCCGAGAAGCTCCAAATCTTCCACCACAATGGCCAACCCCATCATCCACCCTCCTGAGACACCTCCCCCCGGCAGCACTCGGAGCAACTTGCAGGAACTTTCGCAGGCTGGCGTCCTGGTCATGGAGGTTCCTGGAATCTTCCAAGGAATGCAGGCAGACATCGGGGCGTGCACGTGCCACAATGCACAGTCGCTTTGTCCGCTGCATGCCATCTTCAGCCCTCGTCCTAGCAGCAAACCCCACACCCCAAAAGGCCCAGCTTGCCACAGCATACTTAGCGCTCCAGACGGTGGGAACCGCCATGCTACGCCCCGAGTCCCCACCAGCAGCAGTAGAAGCAGCAGCCCTATACAGCAGCAGCACCAGCAGCTGCAGCAGAAGCAGAAGCAGCAGCAGAAAGATGGCGGTCTCGGGCGTGTCAGTTCACGAACTGCTGATGGAATGGAGAGCCCAAGTGATGCCAGCAGCCTGGCCCATCGCTGCGGCAGTGGTGGCGGCTTGGCACCTCACAGACGCCTCAACTCCAGCATGGCCGAAAGCCCTGGTGGGTTTCGAGTGACTCGGAGTGTGAGGGAAGTTTCTCCCAGCGCCGCAGATGTGCCGAGAGAGGTTCGTGGGGCTCTCACATCAGATGTCCCCGATGCCGCGGCTGCAGTTGATACGGAAGGAGATGTGGCGATGGTAGCTTCAAAGAGGCCATCTGTAGTCGCTGCCCCTCTTCCCTTTCCCCTTCCTCTTGCGCGGTCAGGTAGCTCTAAGGGTCACAGGAGGACTGGGAGTGCGGACAGCATTCGACGAAGGGAAGTGCGAAGTCGCTCTCCATCGCCTCTCTCCCCTCTCTCAGCTTCATCTTCTTCTCTTTTCCTAGAAGCAATTTCGTCGACCATGGCCACCGCTTCCACGTCATCATCAGATGCAGCTTGTGCTCCATCAGCAGCAGCCACATCAGCAAACTCATCGCCCACATCAGCACCGCTGATGGTCGGATCTACATCGTTGTCTGCATGGGCTCATGCTGTGCAGTCCCCAAGGACACCCACATCTCCATTGCCTCTGTTTCCACCTACACTTTCAGGGACAGCAGCGTTACCAGCACCAGCACCAGCAGCCGCAGCAGCAGCCGCAGCAGCAGCATCCACACCTGCAGTGCAAGCCACTTCACATGTTCCATGGGAGCGCCAGCAGCAGCAGAAGCAGCACCAGCACCCGCACCAGCAACAGCACCAGCAACAGCACCAGCAACAGCAGCAGCAGAATAATGGCAGCCTCGGGGGTGTCAGTCTGGAAACTGTTGATGGATCCGAGAGCCCAGGTGATGTCAGCAGCCTGGCCCTTCGCAGCGGCAGTGGTGGCGGATTGGTACCTCACAGACGCCTCAGCTCCAGCATGGCCGAAAGCCCTGGTGGGTTTCGAGTGATAAGGAGTCCGAGCGGAGTTGCTTTCAGTGCTGCAGAAGTGCCGAGGGAGGTTCGTGGGGCTCTAACATCTGATGTCCCGGATGCCGCGGCCACAGTTGATACGGGAGGAGATGTGGCGATGGCAGCTTCAAAGTGGCCATCTGTAGTCGCTGCCCCTCTTCCTTTTCCCCTTCCTCTTGCGCGGTCCGGTAGCTCTAAGGGTCACAGGAGGACTGGGAGTGCGGACAGCGTTCGACCGAGGGAAGTGCGAAGTCGCTCTCCGTCTCCTCTCTCCCCTCTCTCAGCTTCATCTTCTTCTCGCTTCTTGGAAGAAACTTTGTCGTCCATGGCCACCAATTCCACGTCATTATCAGATGCATCTTGTGCTCCGTCAGCAGCATCCACGTCAGCAACCTCATCGCCCACATCAGCACCACTGATGGTCGGATCTACATCGTTCTCTGCATGGGCACATTCTGTGCAGTCCCCAAGAGGTCCCACGTCTCCATCGCCTCCGAATCCACCTACACCGTTGGGAACAGCAGCATCACCAGCACCAGTACCACCAGCAGCAGCAGCATCCGCACTACCAGTGCAAGTAGCGTCACATTCTCCATTGGAGTGCCAGCAGCAGCAGCAGAATCATCATTATCAGCAGCAGCAGCAGCAGCAGCAGCAGCAGCAGCAGCAACGTCATCAGCGTCGCCAGCATGGCCCTACACATACACGCCACATCAGCACTGACTTTGATGCCAAGGGCTGTCACATTCGGATGCCCAGTCAAGACATGTCCAGTTTTGAGGTCTCGGGCCCGCAGCAGAGGAAACTGGCCATGACCCTACTGGCATCGCCTTCTGAACGTTCACTGAAGATGCCGGCTGCTGCAACAGCAGCAGGCCAGCAACAGCAGCAGCAGCAGCAGCAGCAGCAGCAGGCTGCAGCAGCAGAGGGGGTCCGGCCCTCATCCCACACCGCCAGCCGTGGTGCCCGTGCCGCTGCTGCATCAGCCATGGTAGCTGCCGCTGCAGCAGCAAAGGTCCGCAGCACTGCAGCACGGCCAAAGAGCCCTCTGGGAGCACCTACCGGAAAACCTGTTTTCCCCGCCCAGGGGGAAGCCAGGCCCAGACCTGCGTTGCGGGCCCACAGGCAGCACAACAGTTTTGACTGCGGCAGCGGCGGCGTGGCCGGTGCTGCGTCGATTTTGTCGGGCCGGGATCTGAGACCGTGCGACTACGTTTTGAGGAAGCCGTACGAGGACGTGACGGCCGCGTACGCCTTCCATTCGAGTGAGCTCGGGTCGGGGCAGTTTGGCGTGATCCGCGAGTGCATGGAGATTGCGACGGGGCAGGTGTACGCGTGCAAGGTCATCAACAAGAGCTACATCAAGGTAGCATCTACTTGGGCCAACAGCACTTTGCTTTCCTTCTTCTGACGAGTGCATGTCGCCGGGAAAGTCCATCTTGCCTGGCGAGGAGAAATGGTAGGCCACCATGGTTGCAGGAATGTGAAACACAGGTCCGATTTTGCAGTGGCATGTTGAGATTTTGATCTGGGTCTCATTTGTCACGGCTTTGTCTCGATGGTTCTGCTGCACCGTGCAGGTTTTTGAGGACGCTGAGGACATCCGCAGAGAGGTGGCATGCCTTACGCTCTTCCGTAAGCATCCCACCATCGTCACTCTGAGGAACACACTCGAGGACGAAAAGGTGAGAGTGCAAGCGAAACCAGAGTCCTTCCCATTACTCCTTCCCTGTTCCTTCCTAATTCCCTTCAGTTTTTTTCTTACCCCCTCTACCTCCATTCAAGTCTCTCTCAAGAATAAACCATTGACAGTGCGTTCACATTCTTGCCACCACTGCAGAACATCTATATCGTGATGGAGTTGTGCAAAGGCGGCGACCTCTTTGACCGCATCGTGGCAAAGCAGCGGTACTCTGAGGAGGAAGCCGCCACCGTGTGCCGATCTCTGGTGGAGGCTCT
>SZWC01002801.1:135665-163707 GCA_023375785.1 Penium margaritaceum | reverse complement strand
CCCCCCCCCCCCCCCCCCCCCCCCTCTCCTGTCCCTTTCCCCGCGAAAGCACAAAACCGTACACGCATCATCTAGAGTGCATAGAGTAGTGCATGCAAATCTGATGCACTAAATCCTACATAGTTGTCTCCTGCATCTCCATGGAGGCCTGGCCCCAACCTCTCAGCAACCCGTCCATCCGATAACCGACGCACCTGCACAGACAGATGGGACACCATCAAGTGTCAAGCAACTCGTCATTCACCTCCAAAGGGTGTGAGAAATTGCTAGGAAGCTTCCTAACCTTGTTGCTGTTGACGTGACGACACTGTCCAGTCAGGTGGCGCACTAGCAAGGAAGCAGGTGCAAGAAACAACAAGTTCAGACGCGCAAAGTCTCATAAGCTCCGATAGCTGAGTAACGCAGAGAAAAAATGACAACAAACAAGTACACAACATAAATACTTGTCGCGGCGAACAGCGGGTGACGCACGCGGCAGTGTCAATTTGTCCTCAAACCGGCCCAAACCACTATTCTGGCTGTAACTCTGCGCACAGGTATCCAAACGCAACATTGTTTGAACCTAGAGATGCATAATCTCGTGGTAGACACTATGACTATTAACAGGCACGAGGCTGCCATTGATCAGTGGATATACAATGCATAACAAGCAAATCGGGCTCAGAAGCCAGTCCACCAAGGAAACTGTAGCGACTACATAAAAAATGTAGAGCATCCCAGCAAACACGCAGGACGTTGTGGCAGCTGTCTGGTGTTGGATTCATGTCATTATCACACGGTGACCTCTGGCCTCGTTGCACACTCACATCACTGGTGCAGGTGACTGACCAGAGAGAGATGACTTCGCCGATTGACACGTCGTGACCAGAAATTGGGAAGACGAGCCATGGAGATGCTCAATCAGAGCTTGCCAGGCTCATTTGCATTTCTCACATGCATTCGTGCACAATTGGTCATGAGCATAACCAGGTTTATCCTGTAGTCAGATTGTTGCTTGGACGGTGACCTAGTTTATGCTAGGAAATTGTTCTGTGGGCAGGTGGGATCGAATCCACCAGTTTCGAGGGTGGCGAGTGAGATCGAGCTCGCTGTTCGCTCGCTCGCTCCCTCCTCCTCGTAACACCTCAGTGACGTGTTACTTGTAACTTACGATCCATTTTCTTTTACTCTCACCACTCAGCACTAAGCTATGGCGCATTCCCACACTTGTGTGCCATGTGTCATGCTCTTGACTCTTCCTACTAGCTGGTTTACACTATCCACTGGTATCAGAGCTGGTGCGTGAGAGACGGACGATGGATGGACCCGCCGTCCGTGGATCCTTGGCCCTTTGCGCGACCGCCTTTCTTGGCGTCACGCACCCATCCCGCAGCCGCTTGTGGCCCTTAGGGGAGAGTGCTTCCGCTCTCCCCTCCTCCTCTCTCTCGCCTCTCCGCCCGCCTCCTCTTCTTCGGCCGCGGGCAAAGGGCTTCGCCCCGCTTAGCAACGAGCCCAGCGGAGAGAGTGCTTCCTCCCGCTCTTCCCATCTGCCGCCCTCTCTCTCAGCGTCGCCTGCCCCTCCGGTGTCACTGGCATAGCAGGCGGGACTCTCCCGCCTCAGTGCCTCCTCTCGGCGCCCTTCGGCCGGCGGCCTTTGTGTAGGGCCTCACCGTAGCAGAGGAGCACCACAACACCGTCCACAGCAGCACCGCAGCACCGCCCACAGCATCAGCTGCAGCACCGCCCACGCCACATCCTTCTCCGCAGCCGCATTGGCACAGTGACGGCAGCTGCAAGCGACGGGACGTGCAACTGCGGTGCCGCCTCTCTTGGCGCACATCCGACGGCCTTGTAGCAGTTTCTGCACCACCATCGCGGTGGTGGTCGTCGCCACGCTGGCGCACTGGGAGGCAACCAGCGCCACTCCCCTTGGCAGCCACTCCGGGGAGAGCTCGGCGTGGCAACGCCACTTCCATCGTGACGCCGCTTCCGCCGAGACAACTTCCGCCTCGCCACCAGCGTAGCCCTCCGTTCCGGTAAGCTCTCCTCCTCCCCATTCCCCTGGGAGGGTCGAGCAACCGTACAGTGGGATTGGGGTAGACGCAGCCGCTGCTCGGGTGTTCTCTGTCCTAGGTCACGACGTCGTAGACGTGGCTACTAGGATTACGCGCACGGCACCGGCGGTGATAGACGCTGCAGCAGCAACCGCCGCCACACTTTTTGCCGCTGCCCGAGCTTCTCACGCCCCTGCCTCGACCTCGGCAGGACGTGCTGCCGAGTCGTACACCGAAGCTGCGGTTATTGCTGGTCCGGTGGCTGCTACAGCTGCTGATATTTTTACCCAGGTTGCTGCAGCTGCCTATGCTGTTGCTGCCGCGATTGCCTCTGCTGCATCTGCCGTGTCTTCGGCCGCTTCCTCCATTCGTACCTCCATCTCAGGTGCTGTTACAAGTGCTTCATCTGCTCCATCGGCCGTCACCATCGTCGTCACAGCTGCCATCTTCGTAGTTGCACCCTTCACTACCCTTGGGGCGGTTCTCACCACCGGAGCGCTTGCTCTGGTGATTCCGGTTGCGCCCACTGTCTCTGTTTTCTCTGCTGCAATCGCCGCTGCCGTGGCACCACTCCTTGCCCTCTTGCGCACACCCCCATCTCCCTCTGCTTTGTGAGGATCCTTTCCTGCTGCCCTGCCTCTTGCTTGCTTATTTCTCTCGTGAGGTCCTCTGCTTGTCTGATTGGAGTCGGACTGTCCTGCAGCACACATCCCTCGTGCCTTAGGCACATCCAGTTTTCCCACGCCCACTGGGGCAGGGGAAACTCTGCCGAAATTTGTTCGGCAGGACTTCGTCGTCGTCATCATGCCGAGAGACGACGATTCAGTCATAGCTGACCTGCAGCGCCAGCTGCGCCTCGCTCGCGAGGCCCAGCGCGAGGCTGAGGACGGCCTCAAGCTTGCCGATGATAACCGCGCCGCCTTTGCTGATGAGGTTGTAGCTATTGTGCTTAAGCGCCTTCCTGCTGCGTCCGCCCCCGCCGCTGCTGCCAGCGCTAGCACCACTGCAGCTGCTTCCTCCACACTCGCCGCTTCTAGCACTGCTGCCGGAAACACTGCTGTCATGCCTTCCGCTGCCAATCCTACTCCTGCCGTGCGCCAGCATGATTTCTTCTCGCAGCCGCCTGTCCTGTCCGCTGGACTCGTCTTCTCCTCCTGGGAAACCCGCTTCAGCGCCTGGGCCCAGGGGGAGCGTCTGTGGGAATACTATTTCCCAGCTGTCGCGCCTTTTACACCTGTCGCTGCTGAGTCTGCCCGCGCTATCCGTGCCCTCATTGCTGCTGCGCNGCCAGCGCTAGCACCACTGCAGCTGCTTCCTCCACACCCGCCGCTTCTAGCACCGCTGCCGGAAACAGTGTTGTCACGCCTTCCGCTGCCAATCCCACTCCTGCCGCGCGCCAGCATGATTTCTTCTCGCAGCCGCCTGTCCTGTCCGCTGGACTCGTCTTCTCCTCCTGGGAAACCCGCTTCAGCGCCTGGGCCCAGGGGGAGCGTCTGTGGGAATACTATTTCCCAGCTGTCGCGCCTTTTACGCCTGTTGCTGCTGAGTCTGCCCGCGTTGTCCGTGTCCTCATTGCTACTGCGCCAGAGACGCTTGTCGACGATGTCGGTACCTACAACGCCGATCCCGCCGTGCAACGTCTAGCTGACCCTGTTGGTGCCTACACCATGCTTCGTCGTCGCACCACAGTCACTGGTCAGGCAGCCCAGAGTGCCCTCATTGTGCAGTTCAACACGCTCATAATGCGCGCTGACGAGTCGGCTGATGCCTACTGGGCACGCGTGCTCAAGCTCCTTCGTGAGCTTGGCAAAGCCGCGCCAGGCCAGCTAGCGGCTGTCCACACCATGGTCAACGGGTTGATTCCCGAGCTGTCAAACCTTCTCTGCGACGTCAAATCTGATGAGCTCCTGCGCCTCGCTTCCCAGCCCGTTCCTCCTGATTCCCCGCCGGGCATTGGCGCTCTCTGGGACTTCGTTGCTGAGAGGCTCGATGCCTGGTGGACCAGCCTCCTGAACAAACGCCTGCACCGCGTTGCAGACGCCGGGGTTGCTGCCACCACCACCGCTTCCTCCTCTACTTCTTCCTCGGCTGCCGCCGCCTCCTCCACATCCTCTTCTTCTTCGACATCTACGGCCACCGCTCTCGCCTCCCAGGGTCGCGGGCGCGGCCGTGGTCGCGGGAAGGGCAAGGGGAAGGGCAAGGACACTGCACCATCACGTGTCCCTGGTGAGGTTGTGTGCTGGAACTGTGGCTCCTCTGAGCATTCTGCTCGTACGTGCCCTGCGCCCCCTGACAATCTCCGCCTGGCCCGCTCGATGCGTGCGCACTGGGCTCGCACCAGCGGCTCTTTGTCTTCTTCCGCCACCAGCTCCAGCTCCAGCTCCGTCTCTCGACCCGCCAGCTCCACCTCGGCACAGGTCTACTCCTCTGCTGGCATCTCCACAGCTCCACCCCCCATTCCATACCCGTGGGGCTGGCCGTCACCCTACGGAGCGCCCGTGTATGCCGGGCCCCCTTCCCCGGCGTACATCCCACCTCCGTGGTCCGCATCTCCCTCGGGCTCGTCTCCTCCATCTTCCGTAGTGTCCGTCGATGGTGAGCGCCAGCTGGAGCAGTCTCTTCTTTAGCATCTTCACCTCCGCGATCAGGGAGGTGAGAGTGTGTCTTCGTTGGCCAGAGGTCCACCTTGTCACACTGACACTGTTCTTCGTGGGGACCCCCCCGGTCATGTTCTTGGGCTCCCGTCCGCGTCTGTTCCGTGGGTTGAGCACTGGCAGTCTGTCGTTCTTCCTCGTTGCCTGTCTGTCTGTGCCTCTGCTCCACCCTCTGTCGGCACTGTTGCCACCTGTGGCGTCCTTCCTGGTGTTCGTGTCTCTGGTGGCTTCTGGGTTCTCGACTCCGGGGCCACCCACCACATGACCTCTGTTCGCTCAGCGTTTGTCTCGTTGGGTCCTGTTGGTTCCGTCCGTTTTGTTTGTACTGGTTCTGGTCAGTTGCTGTCTGTCCAAGGCGTTGGCGTTTTCCGTTTTGTTGGTCCCAGTGGCATGTTGTTTCTGCCCGACGTGCTGTATGTGCCTTCGTTGGAGCTCAGCTTGTTGTCCGTGCCCTCCCTTGACAATCAGGGCATGGATTTCTCCGCCACTCGGGGTGTTGGCACTGTCTGTATTCGTTCCACTAGTCGCATCGTCCTACGGGGGGTTAAGTGTGACGAACTCTACCGTGTGCCACTCATTGCTCCCGCTCCCCACTCTGTTGGCTCCTCCCTTGCTCACGTTGCACCATCCCTCTCACCCGATGACATCAAACTCTTGCATCGTCGTCTTGGCAATGTTCACACCATCTCCAGCATGCTCCGTCTCCAACCTGCTGTTGGGCTGTCACCCTCCACCTTTCCCTCGCCCTGTCCCTCAGACTGTCTAGACTGCACCCAAGGGAAAATGCATCGTTCTCCCTTTGCTTCCTCTGACTCCCGGTCCTCCCACCCCCTTGCTCTTGTTCACGCTGATGTCATGGGTCTTCTCCCCCATGAATTTCTTGGGGGTGTTGGGCGTTATGTTTTGTGCCTCACTGATGTCTTCTCCCCCTTTCGCTGGGTCTTCGCTCTTCGCCAGAAGAGTGACGTCCCTGCTGCCATTGAGTCCTGACTCCGGCAGGCTGAACGGTCCTGTCAGCGCTCCATGCGTGTCTTCCGCAGCGACCGTGGCGGTGAGTTTCTTGGTCCCACCGCCCGGTTCCTTGAATCTCAAGGGGTGTGTTTGGAGACCTCGGCTCCCTACACACCCCAGCAAAACGGAGTCTCTGAGCGTTGGAACCGGACTCTCTCCGATGGCGTCCGAACCCTTCTGTCTGAGTCCGGTCTCCCTCTCCTGTTCGCCTTTGAGGCCATGAGTTACATGACCTGGGTTTGGAATCGTGTCCTGCACGGGCCTCTTCCCCGCACGGCCACGCCTTTTGAGCGTTGGTACGGGACCCGTGCTGATCTCCGACTTGCTCGTGTCTGGGGTAGCATTGCATCCGTCTGGCTCCCTGACGACCTTCGTGACGGTAAACTTTCCCCTCGTGGGCATCTCTGTCCTTTCTTGGGCGTGTCTGCCCAGTCCAAAGCCTGGCGCTTCTGGGACCAGGAGCGCCAGCGCGTCGTTGAGTCTCGCGATGCTCTTTTCTTTGAGTCTGTGTCTCTCCGTGACCTCAGTCGTCACTCGTCGGCCGCCTCCCTGCTGCCACTCTCTCGGTTCCGGGGGGAATTCAGGCCTACAGTTTCCGCTGTCCCTGCAGCTCCTGCTGTTGTCCCTTCTTTGCAGTCTCCACCCTCTGAGCGGCACTCGTCGTCTGGCACTGTGACTCCGTCTGTGTTGCCCAGCTCGGTTGGAGCTCCTGAGTCTCCTGTTGTGTCCTCCCCAGTGTCGTCCGAGTCCGCTTCTCCTGCCCATTCCTCAGCGGCTCCGTCCAGTCCGCTTACCCCTGTGTCACCCAGTCGATCCATCCCTACGCCATCGCCTCGTGACCCTCCTGGTCCTACTCCCATCGAGCCCTTTGTTCGTGGCGGGCGTCTCCGAGCGCTCCCCACTCGCTCCTCCAGTGCCGCAGCCCCATCCGTCCGTCCGGTCCAGTCCCACCCAGAGCAGCCTGTGCGACTGCCAACTGGCATGGACGCCTTGGGCTTAGCCACAGCGGTCATCCATCTTAGCTCTGCCCTTGGACGGACACTACTCGTGTCCGAGCACGAGCGTGCTCTCGAAGCCGCCATCCGTAGCAGCGTCGCTGAGTGTCACATGACAGCCGCTACTGCCGCACCCGCGTCGTCCGACCCGACGTCTGTTCGTCAGGCACGCGCTGTGCCCGACTCCCAACAGTGGGAGGCCGCCATGCGGGATGAGCTTCGAGCTCTTCATGACCACGCCGTCTACAAGCTGGTCGATCTCCCGCCCGGTCGCAAGGCCATCGATGCACGATGGGTCTTTCGGCGGAAGTACAAGCCCAATGGCAAGCTTGACAACTATAAGGCACGTCTCACTGCTAAGGGGTTTTCTCAAGTCCCTGGCGTTGATTTTGACGAGACTTTTGCCCCCGTCGCACGCTACACCACTGCTCGTGCCCTTCTGAGTCTTGTCGCTCACCATGACTGGGAGCTCGAGCAGATGGATGTAAACAACGCCTTTCTGCACGGTCAGCTGGATGAGGACATTTATGTGGTGCAACCACCAGGGTTCTCAGACAGCACCAACAGGGTGTGGAGACTGCGCAAGGCTCTCTATGGACTGAAGCAGTCACCCCGGTGTTGGAACCAGGAGATCACCTCTACCCTAGAGAAGGGTGGATACCGTCATAGCACAGTGGATCCTTCCCTCTTTGTCACTCCCAACACTGTGCCGTTTGTTGCTGTCCTCGTCTATGTGGATGACCTGCTCATTGCGTCACCAAGTTGAGAGGCAGTGTCGGCTGTGAAGTCCCTGTTGCAGTCCGCATACAAGATGAAAGACTTGGGTGCGGCTCGAGTTTGTCTCAGCATGGAGCTTGAGGGTGATCGTGCTCGCCGTGTTCTGCATGTTCACCAAGCTGCGTATGTCAAGAGCCTGGGGGAGCGCTTTGCCTCACTCCTTGAGTCTGTGCCCTCAGCATCCACGCCGATGACGCCCGCCGGGCAGAGGTTATTGAAGACACTAGATGTGTCCAAGCTGGGTTGCCAGTGGATGTTACCGACTACCTGCGCGTCATAGGGTCTTTAATGTACCTGGCCACTACCACACGAGCAGACGTCGCCTTCGCTATGAACTTCCTTGTGCAGTTCTCACAGTGCCCACGGGTCTGGCACATGGAGGCCGCGTTGCGTGTTGTCAGATATGCGCTCTCCACTACACGCGTCGGTCTCTGCTACCGGGCGCAGCTGTCAGTAGTTGTTGATGGTTACACAGAAAGTGACTGGGTGCATGACGCGGATGCACGCAGCCGCACTGGCTATGTCTTTCTCGTCAGCGGAACTGCCATCTCCTGGAGAAGTGGTAAACAGGGTTGCGTCGCATGCAGCTCCAGCGAGGCGGAATATGTCGCCCTCGGTGCAGGCACTTGTGAAAGCATTTGGTTGTGTCGGTTGCTTCAGCAACTACGTGTGCCCATTCACTATATCACCTTGCGCTGTGACAATCAAAGCACGAAAGCTATTACTCAGCACGATGGCATGCATCACACTCGCACGAAGCACATCAATGTGGAACATCATTTTGTACGTGAGCGTGTGGCTGCAGGTGATGTCAAGATTGTGTGGGTTGACACGCGACAACAACGAGCAGACTTCCTCACGAAGGCACTCAGCAGTAATGTCTTCAAGGCAGCAGTGCACGCTGTTGGGTTGTTGTGTCCTCGTGATGCTCCTGGTTGAGCTGTCGTGCCAGTGCTCGTGTACAGTCTTGTGTCGTGTCACTTCTTGTGACTGTCGCGCTGTGTGTGTGAGTGCCCTTCATGTGCGTCAGCTGTAGGTCATGGGGGAGTGTTGGATTCATGTCATTATCACACGGTGACCTCTGGCCTCATTGCACACTCACATCACTGGTGCAGGTGACTGACCAGAGAGAGATGACTTCGCCGATTGACGCGTCGTGACCAGAAGTTGGGAAGGCGAGCCATGGAGAGGCTCAATCAGAGCTTGCCAGGCTCATTTGCATTTCTCACATGCATTCGTGCACAATTGGTCATGAGCATAACCAGGTTTATCCTGTAGTCAGATTGTTGCTTGGACGGTGACCTAGTTTATGCTAGGAAATTGTTCTGTGGGCAGGTGGGATCGAATCCACCAGTTTCAAGGGTGGCGAGTGAGATCGAGCTTGCTGCTCGCTCGCTCGCTCCCTCCTCCTCGTAACACCTCTGTGACGTGTTACTTATAACTTACGATCCATTTTCTTTGACTCTCACCACTCAGCACTAAGCTATGGCGCATTCCCACACTTGTGTGCCATGTGTCATGCTCTTGACTCTTCCTACTAGCTGGTTTACACTATCCACATCTGGCAGGTGCTGGTTGGTGGAGCCACCACCCGTTGGTGCTCCGATGCCAACTGAGTGCGCATTAGGGATCTGCACGAGCATGGACACGGCCGAGTGGTCACAATAGGGTGCACAAACAGACGAAAACTCACATGGCAAAACTCCCCATGACCCAATGGGACACAGGTCCATACACGTGTAGATTTGACACAGATGCATAACAAGATGCTCAACAGTCCATGCTCACACACCCCACTCTCAGCCACTCTCAGGCAAGGGACAAAGCCCGATTGAACAAATGGCCACCATGAACTTTCCGCGCGCTAGTGCCTTGGTCAAGAAGTCAGGCTGCTGCTTGTTCGTGCCGACCGAAATGATGGAGATCACCTGTCCCTCCACAAGATCACCCAAAAAGTGATGCTCAACATCAATGTCCTTTGTGCATGCATGAAACACAGCAAAGTTCTCTGTAATGGCAAGAGCACTCTGGTTTTCACAGCGCAGAACGACGCAAGGCACAGATTGACGCAACTCACTAAACAGACGCTGCAGCCACACCGCTTGAGCAGCCCTAGCCCCCAAAGCAACATACTTAGCCTCTGATGAGCTACGTGTGATACAACCCCGCTTGCCGCTGTGCCATGACACATCGGCGCCACCCAGTAGGAACACGTAGCTTGTCTGACTGTGCCTATCAGGATTCCATGCCCACTCACTGTCTGTGTAGCCGTCGACTACAATCGAACACTACCATCAAAAGTAGAGTCCGAGGTACGGTGGGAAGACCAGGTACCGCACCACTCGCACAGCCACGTGAAGGGCTCTAGCTCGAGGACATTGTGAAAACTGTGCAAGGAGGTTGGCGACGAAGGCAATGTCGGGTTGTGTAGTAGTGGCCAAGTACATCAAAGAGCCAATCAGTCGCAAGTACAGGGTCACGTCCACTGTCTTCCCAAGTTGTGCTAGATCATCCACCTTCAGAGCAACCTACCCGTCAGGTGTGATGAGGGTGGAGGCTATGGGAACTACACCAAGGAGGTGAGCAAACCGCTCCCCCACAACGTTGGCATAACGTGCCTGATGCAACAAGAGTGTACGCCACTCATGATCACGCACGATCTCCATCCCGAGAAGTGAGAAACCTCTCTCGAGACCAAGGTCCTTCATTCTGCAGGCAGCCTGAAAGACTGCCTTGGCCTCCTTCACGGCCTCTATAGAAGGAGACACGATCAGTAGGTCATCCATGTAGACCAGGATGGCGATGAAGCTCTCAGCTGTCCGTCTGAGAAAGAGGGACGGGTCGATGTCATTCAACACGTAACCGGCACGTGTCAGTGTGCCGGTGATCTCCAAGTTCCAGCACCTGGGTGACTATTTCAAGCATTACAAGGCCTTGCGCAAGTGCCAAACCTTGTCACCGACCTCGAATCCAGGTGGCTGGACCATGTAGATCTCCTCCTTGAAGGTGCCATGGAGGAACACGTTGTTCACATCCATCTGGTGCAGCTCCCAGTCGTGGTGAGCAAAATCCCAAAAACCGCGCGAGCGGTGGTCATGTGGCCAACGGGTGCAAAGGTGTCAGTGAAATCTACACTCTCAACCTGCGAGAACCCCTTTGCCGTCAAGAAAGCCTTGTAGCGATCCAGTGTGCCATCAGGCTTTACTTTTTTGTGAAAGACCCACTTGTACAGCCTTCCTTCTAGGCAAGAGGTCTACAAGCTCATAGATACCGTGCTCACGGATGACTCTCAGCTCATCCTCACAAGCATCACGCCACAAGTCTGCATCCTAAGCTGAGAGTGCCTCCTTCAACGTGCCAGGATCAGGCGTCGTCAAGGGAGAGCTCCGGGTGGCTAAGATACACGCCTCCAGACTCTGACTGACCACGACAAGGTCGGCTACGGCATCACAATCGACCAAGAACTCTCGGGAGACCAACTCATGGGTGACAAGATATGGTGGATGCACCTTAGTGTAGTCTGCCTGGAAACTCAAGTCCAGGGCCTTCGTGCCAGGGTCGCCACTGTGGACACTATGAGTCAGGCGTCTAGGCGCTGAGTCAGCAGTTCGCTGAGCCCTAGAGGCCAGTGGTCGGAGATGACCACTGGGCTCGCGGGAGTAACCCAATGCTCAGGCGCTCACCTCAGGGTGTGGAGAAGGCTGCTAAGCCATAGCCACGAGGGAAATAGGTGATACACGAGAGTAAGTGTGACAGAGGGGACTGACACTGGCACGGGATCAGGTGTGCGAGAGGGGACCTATGCTCGTACGCGATTAGGTGTACTAGAGGGGACCGATACTGGCACGGGATCAGGTGTGTCAGAGAGGACCAACACTGGCACGAGGTCAGGTATGCCTGAAGGGTCTGGCACTGGCACGGGATCAGGTCTGTCAGAGGGGACTGACACTGGCATGGGATCAGGTGTGCGAGAGGGGTCTGACATCGGCATGGGATTAGGTGTGCCGGAGGGGTCTGATGAAGCTACTGGACCCACAGCCAGGATGGCCGGATCGTCGGCAGTAGGAGACTGGACCACAGGTGAGCAGGCCCGGACGGACCCATCCGTAGGACTAGACTCCCCCATCCGCCGGGAGGCCACACAAGTAGGAACGTGGTCGGTGGCTAGTGATAGAACGTTGGACAAGTTACGACAGGTGAGAGCCTCGAAGAAGAGATCATTGTGAGACTCGACAATGCGATGGCGAGCAGGGTCCTGAGACAGCTTGTCATACTACGTCTGTTGTCCGTGCTTTGATACCATGAGCAATAACTAGGAAGCTTCCTAACCTTGCTATTGCTGACATGGCAACACTGTCCAGTCAGCTGGCGCACTAACAAGCAAGCAAGTGCAAGAAACAGCAAGGGACAGGCTAGGGAGACGCGCAAAGTCTCATAAGCTCCAATAGCTTAGTGATGTAGAGAGAAATGACAAATAACAAGTACACCACATAAACACCTACCGAGGCGCTTGGCAGGTGACGGACGCGACAGTGTCAGTTTGTCCTGAAACCGGCCCAAAACCACTGTTTTGGCCGTAACTTTGCGCACAGGTATCCAAACGCAACACCGTCTAAATATAGAGATGCAAAATCTCAAGCCAGACGTTATGACTACACACGTCTAGCATTGATTAGTGAACAGACAATGCAAAACATGCAAATTGGGCTGAGAAGGTAGTCCACTGAGAAAACTCTAGCGCCTGTGGGTGGGTGGAGCCACCACCTGTCAGTGTTCCAGCGCCATCTGGGTCCGCATCAGGGATATACACGAGCATGGACACAACCAAGTGGTGTTCTTACACTCCGGTATAACTGATAACTTAGCCCCGTAGGATCAGCAACCCAGTCCTTAACACAAACACCCCCATCTAGGCATGCATATCAACATAAAGAGAACCACATCGACCACGACCGTATGTGGATGCATTTCTCCCTGTATGTGATCTCCTATGTTAGCTAAGCAATTTCTAATAACACCATGCTAGAAACAACAATTCTGCTCTCGTGCACAACTGGACGTGGTACAGCTCGTGCCAATCTTGCATCCGGCTGAGGCACCAGTGCTGCATAGTCCACTATGCGCCTTGAGCTTCTTGTATGCGCCTTGAGCTTCTTGTATGCGCCTTGAGCTTCTTGTATGCGCCTTGAGCTTCTTGTATGCGCCTTGAGCTTCTTGTATGCGCCTTGTATGCGCCTTGAGCTTCTTGTATGCGCCTTGAGCTTCTTGTATGCGCCTTGAGCTTCTTGTCAGTTTAGTCACCTGCAGTGATGGTGTGTGTATATGGACGAAGTCAAGAAGTCACTTGCGTGTCTCACGGTCACAACCAACAGACTGTGCCATCAAGATTTTGCTTCCATCGGAAAACCGAACGCGCAGGAACAACTTTACGCCCAGGTGGGAGATCAACAAGCTCGTAGATGCATGCTCGTCCAAAGCAATGAGCTCCTCACGCATAGCCGCCTCCTACAGCCGGGTATCACGGGACTCACTCGCTTGACGTACTGTGTTGGGCTCTGGTGGCAGTGTGACCGCTCTTGTGGTGGCATGACACTCGGTGACACAGCCTGCCACTGATGTCTCAACACCACACTTGAACTCACCCGCAATGAGGGCATACCCAAGACTAGTGTTGGTGTGAATAATCCTAGTACAAGGGCATCGAGGCCAGTAGGGTCAGGCGGGGTCTCTAAACGTGGCTGAGAAGTGGAAGGGGCTGAGTGAGAGGTTCCAGTGCGAGAGGAGCCACTAGCATTAGGATGGGCAAAGAGCACACACAGCCACCTCCCATGAACAAGTAGGGACACCGGTGCGGCCGGTGGAGGCGCTGCTGAGGTCACAGGTGTGAAGATGACTGGGGACAAGAGATGATCGGGCAGAGGGACGGAAACAGAGATGGGAGATGACTCAGGTTACGATGTAGGAGATGGTGAGAGGACAGATGTAGGAGATTAGGGAGCATCAACCGACAACGACGACATTGCCGGAGGTGGAAGGGTGCCTGTCCAAGGAGGTGAGGGAACATCAGACAGCAGCGATGATACGAGGAATGGGTAAGACGCGGGAGAGGATGACAGATCAGGTGCTGAGGGTGTGACAAAGCCAGGAAGGCCCCCTCTCCCCCCCCCCCCCCGAGCTAATAGAGCCGAGAGAGGGAGGATGGAGAGGCGCGGCGGTCCAGGTCATGAAGAGAAACCGACTCAAAGAACAGGGCATCACGCGACTTGACGACACGCTGACGCTTGGGATCCCAGAGTTGCCTGGCTTTGGATAGAGATGCCAAGGAAGGGACAGACGCCACCGCGCGGAGACAGCTTCCCATCACGAACGTCGTCAGGAAGCCAGATAGCAACGATGCTGCCCCACACCCAAGTAGGGCGGAGGTTGGCATGACGGCTATGCCATCGTTCAAACGGAGTGATGGACCGCGGAAGGGGACTTTGGGGCATACGGTTCCAAACTCAAGTCATGTAACTCATTGCCTCAAAGGCAAAGAGGGGAGATAGACTGGAATCTGAGAGCAGCGAACGCACACCGTTAGCAAGCATGAGGTTCCACCGCTCGGACACCCCGTTTTACTAGGGAGCATAAGGGACGGTGAGCTCGATGTGGATCCCACTGGACTCGAGAAGTCGAGCAGTTGGGCCCATGAACTTACCGCCGCGGTCACTGCAAAAGACACGCAGGGATCGCTGGCAGACATGTTCAGCATGAACAAGCCATGATTTGAGGACATGACAAGCATCGCTCTTCTGACGGAGAGTTAAAACCAATGGTAACCAATGGTGTACCTTGAGAAATCATTTCAAGGTATACGATACAATGATCCTGCCCGTGAGGAAGTCATGAGGCAGTGGTCCCATGATTTCCGCATGCACGAGGTGAAGGGGATGCATGGACTGAACTTTAGTGGAGAAGAAAGGGGAGCAGTGCATCTTGCCCTGGGCACAATCAAAACAGTCAGACAAGCGAGGGAGCGGGAAGGAGGCACGGTCAAGGCCAAGTGCTACCTGGAGACAGAGCATGCTCGTGATGACGGCGGTATGCACATGCTCAAGGCAATGATGTAGCAAGCAAACTTACTCAGGCCAGAGGGAGGAAGCAATGTGGACAAGGGCAGTGCTAGTAGGAGAGGAGGTGGGAGAGAACAAAGGGATATGATACAACCTCTCAAAGTGTACACCACACAAGACAACGAGAGTATGCCAACACCATGATTGGCAGTATAGTCCATACCCTGCTCGTCCACGGTAGTGACAGACATCAAGCTCACCTCGAGAGAGGGAACGTACAACACGTCCAGTAGGAACACATCACCGCTGGGACCAACAAAGTGCATAACACCAACACCCTGAACAGAAGGAAATCTGGCCAGAGCACCTGTGAATGAAACTAACGGAGCCAACAGGACCGAGAGCAATGAACGCAGCGCGAATGGAAGTCATATGGTATGTGGCCTTTGAATGAAGGATCTAGAAGCCCTCGGGCACACCACAGATGGCAAAACACCACAAGTGGCGACAATGCCAATAGTGGGAACAGAAAAGAAGAGCTGGCCACAGGCAGCAAGACAACGAGGAAGGGTCACAGACTGCCATAGCTCAATCCATGGGACACACGCAGATGGACTCCCCTTAACTCCCCGGGACGGGTCCCCACGTAAGACAATGTCAACCTGGCACACATGAACCCTGGGCCGTGCAATCACACTTTGACCTCCCTGATCGCGGAGATGCAGCAGGTGAGTGAGGGACTGCTCTAGTTGACGTGTGCCCTTAATGAATGCTGGCATGACCAGCTGGGAGGAGACTGATGGAGAAGTCGATGACGGTTGCGGCGGGGAGGCGGACAGGTACCATGGCAGTGGTACGTAAGCAGAGGAAACGGGCGACGGACGATGGTGCGCAGTAGGGCGGAGGCTGCTCCCATGGATAAGGGAAAGGGGGAGCGAAGGAGGTCCCAGTCTTGGAGTGAGCATGTGCCATTAAGGAGTTGAGACTGGTGCGCAAGCTGGAGGACGAGGCTGATGAGGACGAACCTGTACAGCGAGCCCAGTGGACACGCATCGCAGCCGCCAGGCGAGCGTTGTCAGGAGGAGCAAGAAACTTGCAGGCTCTGTGCTCACTCGAGCCACAGTTTCAGCAAACGACGGAGCCGATCAGTGAACGAGAGGCATCATCCTTCTTCTTGTCCCTCCTCTCACCTCCCCTGCCCCTGCCGCAGCCGCATCCTCGTGCGGCATGAGCTGCTGCTGTTGTAGTCAAGGCCAAAGAGGGAGAAGAGGAGGTAGAGGATGGAGTAGCAAAGGTGGTGAGAGCTGTAATGCCGGTGACAGCAGAGCGGTGGAGGCGTCTGTTTTGCAAGCTGTTCCACCAGACATCAAGAAGCTCAGAAATAAAGTCCCAGAGGCCACTGACCCCCTGTGGAGACTTTGAAGAAACGAGTTGTGCAGCAAGATGCACCATCTTGTCAGCTTTGACCTCGCGCAGAAGGTTGGAGAGCTCTGGGATCAGGCCTTTCACAATAGTGAGGACAACTAAGACCTAACCAGGCACAGCATCTCCAGGCTCACAAAGATGATGGATGCCACGGGCCCAGTAGACGTCTGCTGCTTCATCAGCAGGCATCAGTAAGGTGTTGGACTGAATGCTGAGTGTGCTTTGGGCAGCCATTCCAGTGATGGTGGAGCGACAACAATGAAATGCATATGTGCCGATGTGGTTGGCGGCAGAGCGTGTGGTTGGATCGGCATTGTAGGTGCCGACATCATCAGTCAGTTGTTCAGGCACAGCTACAATGAGAGCTCACTCGACGCGTTAGGAATCAGAGCAACAGGCACGAAAGTAGGATTGGAAGCAGGGTCAGCCGGGAAATAATTCTCCTGGAGTTTCTTCCCCTACGCCGAGGCCCTAAAGTGCACAGCCCATGTGGAAATGACAAGACCACGGGCCAGCACTGGTGGCTGGGAGTAGAAGTCGTGCTGGCGTGGCGCAGATGCAGCGTGCTGGGTGGCAGCAGAGGCAGTGGAGCTAGATGAGGCGGGCGTAGCATAGTTAGTGACAGTGGAGCCGAAGGTGGTAGTCGTTGCAGCAGGCACTGTAAGAACGACAGGGAGGGATGCGGAAGACAGACAAGAATGGACCAGCGTAGCAACCTCATAAGCTAGTTTGGCACCGTCATTGGCTTGTACATGAAGGCGCTCTTCAGCGATACACTGAGCCTCAAGAGCGACACGCAGCTCACGCTACAGCTCTGCAATAAAGGAATCTTTGTTGTCAGGCATGGTGACAGACCACTATGCACAAAAACAAATGGCAGAATTCCCCTACCCCAGTGGGCGTGGGAAAGTCGAAGAGGGTGTGTGGATGGCCTTCGCTGCGCTGCACGAGAGCCCGGCCTGAAAGACGTACCCCAGGCACAACACAAAGGAGAGGATGCAAGACAGCAAGACGTCGGACAGATTATGCAAGTCAACGGGAGGCAGCAAAGAGAGGAGGCACAGATGCAGCTGCAGCGGCAGTGAGGATGGAGAAGGAGGAAATCAAAGCGACGATAAGAAAAAATCCCTCAGACAGTACGATTACGCTCAGGGTCGACGTGGCTGCTATGGCGAAGATGACAGTGACGACGCGAGAGCGGTTGACAGATGGCTCTGCTGCTGCCGGGGCAACGGCTGCTTCTGTGGAGATGCTGATGGCCGATGCGACAGAGGAGATGGCGGGGACGGCCGACGCGGCTGCAGATTCCACCTCAGCAGCGGATGACGCTGAGGCTGCTGTGTTGTTGATACCTGGTGCGACCCTAGTGAATGCAAGCGCGTGATGTACGTTGGCAAGGGGCGCCTCTTCATCGCGGTCAACAGTCCATGTGCTGGCCACGTTGTGACTGCCTCACTGACTAGGGGACGGGGAGGTTCTTACTGCTTCAGGACGAGGCAGTGCCGGTATCGGTGGTGCAGAGTCATGTGGTAGTGCAGACACGCAGTCACTCGTGTACTGCCACTCCGCGTGACGCTACGACTCGCGTGCGTCGTCCTACTCTGACGAGTAGGAGCCGACCGGGTCTGCTCTGGAATGCTCCAACTGCACCAGGTTGACGTCTTTGCAGCAGCTGACGCTGCTGCCAATGCCACTGAGAATGGCAATGTGATTGCATCACTGCTACATTGTGGCAATGCTGCTGTTGCTGCCGCTGCTACTGCTAATGCTACTACTGTTGCTACTGTTGCTTCAATTGCTGCCACGATGCTGCCTTTGCCGCTGCTGTTGCTGCTGCTGTTACTGCAGCAACTGCAATGCTGTGGCTGCAAGTGTGGTGGCTGGTTCAGAAGTTGGAATCCGTCCTACTGTAGCTTTCGTTACCGCAGCAACTGTTGGTACTGCTGCAGCTGATGCGGCTGTCATTGTGGTAACAATGCTGCTGCTGCTATAGTTGCTGCCTTTAATGCTGCTGTGGCTGCTGCTACGGCAATGCTGTGATGCTGCTGCTATGGCCACCGATGCTGGTGTTGCCGCTACTGCCAATGCTGCTGCTGTTGATGTGGTTGCTTCCGCTGCTGCTGCTGCCGTTGTAGCTGCTGATGCTGCCTATGCGGACGCAGTAGCAGCAGCCAATGCTGCTGCCAATGGTGCTGATGCTGCTGCAACTGCTGCCGCTGCTTCTTCTGTCGTTGTAGCTGCATCTGCTGCCGCTGCTGCTGCTGCCATTATAACTGATGCTGCTGCTGATGTGGATGCAGCAGTGGCATCCAAGTTATCATTGCTGCAGGTGCAGGTTGTTAAGCTGCAGGTTGCTACGCTGCCTGCTTTCCTGTGGCTGCTCAAGAAGCTACAGATGCTGCAGCAACGGGTCTGATCGACGTCGTAGCTGATGGGGCGATGCAGCCTGACGTGCGGGGGTGTGCCTGTCACACGACGCAAGTCCTCTTGTCACAAGATGACAGGAGATACGGCAGCCACCCCCTCACGCCGTGCACAGATCGTCCGCTACAGAATGGCGACGGCAACTGACATGGAGGGTGGCTGCCGTGCTGTGGGACTGTGGAGGTGCGTACCGCACGCACCGCAGTTCCGATGGCTCAGAGTGCCAAGGAAGCAGGAATCCTGTGCTACAGTCCATTTGCTGCTGCAGCAAGACAGTTGCGGCGGCGGCGGCAATGGTGCGGTAGCGGCCGCGGATCTTGGGGTGGTGCTGCGACGCATCCAGCGCTCACGTGCCACATATCTCTCTGATCACTGGCGCACCAGCATTAACAGATGGGAAGCCATCAAGTGTCAAGCAAATGGTCAGTCATCTGCAAAGAGTGATGTGTGTGCAGCAAGCCCAGAGGTCAACATGTGTCCGTGACACCCACACCAAAAGTTGGGGCACGCTTTCTTTTTCTGCAACCTCTACATTTTTGTTCCGTGGACTGACCTTGTGCTCGAATTGCTTGTTTTTGCATTGTGTGCCCACCAGATCCATGGATGCCAGACCCATGGATTTTTTGCGTCCTCTCTATGCAACGTGCCCTCTCACACTGAACGTTGCTTAGGGGGGTCCTCTATCTCGTGGGACAGAGATCCAACATAGTTACATCACTCAGTCTCCTGTACGGGTGTGCGATGTGAGGATGTGGAGCAAGACAAAAGGGTATTACAGGTGTAATGGGCCACCAACTAAACCACTAACATTAAATTACCTTCTCATACATTCATCGATGTCCTCTGGTCTGGTCTTCCTACACATGCATTTCTGCATGAGAGAAAACCAACATGGTTGCAGTACACATCGAGTGGTCACTTGAGGTAGCGACATATTCAAGCATGATGGATGGTCTCCTCACTCAGCTGTCATTGCCTCGGCCATTCATGTAGCCATAGTCTTGTGCCATTGGGCTACCAATCACTCTCATGAATCCTGGACTCTATATACTTGGTTCGTTGCTCACATCTGGATGGCATGCAGACATACAATTCAGCCGGGTGCTGAACCTGTCGGGATCATGCTGCCGGATTTTACCAGAAACGAACGCTCTTGGGAGGGCTAGCTAGACCCCAAAGGTGGTGGCAGTCACATCTCGAGCGCCATGTACAAGGTGAGGCTTGCTCACCGTGTTCACGCCACACTCCTGTTGGCCTGAGGGTGAGCGTGCACCCTGGAGGGTCCCCAGCAGTGGCTGGTTCACACCACCAACTGTTTTTGGAGAGACTGGAACTGTGGAGGCAACTGATTCCAAAGATGGCAGAAAACTGGTCAGAGAGTGTGGCAATAGATTTGGCCTCAATCGACTGGGAATAAACTCTTAATCAAGGCTCACAAGTAGTGGCATTTTATAGCCACTGATACAAGATTTCCAAAACACCAAGGCATGCCAGATTTTTAAGCTTCCTAGCCGGTTCTATGACTTCTAGAGTGTCCTTTGGTAGGCTTTCCTTTTTCCCACCGAGGAAGGCATCCCTTCCCTCCTCTAGAAGCTTCTGCCCCTTCCTATATTCCTCAGCTTGCTTCTAGTAGAAGGGAAGGTATCCAGAAGACCAAGACACCTCTAGATGCCTTGTAGGACAAGTCACCCCTTTTATAAGGTGTGCGACCTTCCTAGACCCTCACCTAGCCTTCTAAAAACTCAAGGAGGAACTCTACAGGTTGAGCTAGCTTCCTGGCATCTATTTTCAACCTCCCTTGAGGCAAGGTAGACATTCATTTTATAGGACTTGAACCCAGGCCCCTGCCTCTAGAGGTGGACACCATTAATGACTAAGCCACTTGGGCTTGTCTTTCTGGTGTTCCTTTTTGGAGTCACTCTTGCCATGGTGAGGAGCATCACTCCAACAACACCACCCAACTTCTCGTCACCTGTCATTTCAGGTGAGCTTCATCCAGTTCATGGCATTGCTCACTCTCCCTCTCTCCCGTGCTCTCTCCCCTATCACTCCACACTAACTGCATGGAGGTTCCTTGAGGGCCACCATGCCGGATCATTCCATATAGTGGTGGTGAGTAGCCACCCTCGATTTTTTGCAGAGTGGTCCGGCTCAACCGAATGGTTGTGGCATGAGTTGAAGTTGTTTCCAGTTCTTGGCCATTCACATCTGTTATGCCCTCTTGTCTCACCACACATGCTCACACACACATGTACATGAGATTAAATGATCAAGGCTGCACCTGGAGAGCGCTCAAGATTGCTGTGGTTGCTGGCACCAGTCTCACAGGCAGCCACCAAGCTCCATAGGGAATCTTCCTAGCACATCCAGCTTATCTTGATCTTTCTCCTCATGACTATCTTGCTAGGATGTGGAAGAGGCTAGTCCTTGTACATTCTTACTGCTGTGGGTTGCCTCATGATTGTTTGCTTGTGGGTTTTGGAGGGAGCTGCATTATGTCCCGAGTGCTGATCCTTAGGAGGGTACCATGTCGTTCGTTGGCCGAACAATGGTGAGAAGCCGCCCTCGGTTAGTACCGACAGGTCGGGCTCAGCCCCCAAGTGGCTGTGCATGCTTGCTCAAGCAGTTTCTCAGTGCGGTTTGCACTCACCGGTCCTTACACTCTTGCTCCCCCACCCCCAATTTTTTTGGTCTTTGTTTGTTTTTCTAAGGCGAACATCCATATCCATGGCATGCGTGTCACATGGGCTCTCCCACCCTCCCGCTCTCCCTTTTTACTCCCTTAATCTTGAGACTGAAGAGTAACTAATGGTATCAGAGTGTAGTGAGATGTTTCCCTCCTGCTCCATGGCATGTGGGCCATTGATGGATCACGGTCTCCCGTGCCCTTCGGCCCAGCACACATAGCCACATTGGCATCTTTTTCTGTCCATTTCTGGGTATAACTAAGGGGGAAGGCGCATGCTGCATTTCCAACAGCACCTTCACCTCTCCTGCACCCCTTCTGGCTCATCTGAGCACCGACGGCATCTCGTCGTAGCCACACCATCGTCCGGCAACGGAACCCCGTTTCCTACATCTACGGCCATCAACAGAGGTCTTCTTAACCTGAGGCCTGCATATCGAGTGCCGTAGCTCCTGCATTTGTACCTGCTTCTTCGTACACCTGCCTCTGCCTATCTAAGTGCGGGTCCCTGCCCGCAGCTGTTGGATTCTTCTCCGGCGCCAGCACCGAGCACTCCTTGCTCGCAGAAGCTGTGTCCACCAACAGCCATCAACGCACACCTTCATACCTAAGGGCCCATGTTCTCTAGTGCCGCAACTCTGGTAGCTGCTCCTATCTCTATTTGTACCTATCTATGCTCATTTGAGTGCGGGCCCCTTGCCGCAGCTGTTGGACTTCCTACCCCTACCAGCACCAGGCACCCCTTGATTACAGCAGTCGTCACCACCATTATGTGTGTTGCGCCCACATCTCTTAGTGCCCCAACAGCTGCTGCTGCTGCTCCTGCTACTGGAATCTCTCACCATGCTCTCTTGGGTGCTGCAGCTGCTACAACTACCCCAATCTCACCTGTAGCTTGCACTGGTCATCTCAGCATCTATGATTGCTCGCAACTGATGTACTCTCCTTCTACAGTAGCATTGTCTCTCTGGAACACTGGACCCCTTTCTTTGGGGTCTCCAACTGCCACTGCTGCTCTGAGCACCCTATCCCTACTCATCTGAGCATCGGCATTTGCCCCTAGCAGCATCACCATCTCCTCGGGTTGGCAGGCTTTGCCACCTATCCTTGGCTGCCATCGCATCTGCTACACCCGCCACACTGGATTCACCTCCACTTGACAAGCCTCCTAACGACGAGCTCAATTCCCTACATACAGGAGCTAGGGTGGTAGGGGTGGTGATGGGTGAAAAGATTGGACAGTCTTTTACCCGCCCTTGTCGCCCAAAGACTCTAACACGTCGCAGTGGGTGCGCACGCTGGACTCCAACTACTAGCGTGCTGAGCTTGCACAACAAGCTGAGGTGGAGGAACGCGAGATTATTTATCAGGTCTACACAGCTGGTGACCTGCCGTCTACGCCCTCTCCGCTACTAGGTATGTAACCCACTGGCTCCACCCCTCCACCAGACTTTGCTCCTAAGTCCAGTCCTGCATCTAGTGACACTGCCGAAGCATCGGTGACACGTGAGGTCCCTGGCCGTGTCCCTAACCTGCCAGTGCACTCGGATCCCACCAGCTTGGCGGGTGCTATTCTTGACAAAAATCCTGGTGCAACCGCCACTTAATCTACAACTGCATGTGCCAGCAGAGCACAGACTCACCGTGGGGAGGGAAGTCGAGGAATATGCTGAGGCAACAGCCCCACTGACCCTCTTGGCTGATGCCGCCGCAAATGCCGCCACCCAAGTAACCGTGGAAGCCTCCACCCTAGCAACAGCTGCCACCACTGCAGCCGATGCGACATCCAGTGCTGTTAGCTTCATCCGCTCCTCCACCGCCGCAGCAGTTCTGACTCCCACCGGCACAGCCCGCACCCTCACTTAGCAGGCCACCACCGACGTTCTCATTAGATCTGCAGCATCAGCAGTGGTGGGGGCCACTGTTACCGGCTTCCTCTTTCTCAGGATACACGTTGTAGGATGGCGGAGGAACACCAAAAGGGACTGGACACCCAAAAGGAACTGGCTACCACAGTTGCCAATATGGTCATGGAGCGTCTGCACTCTGTCCTAGCCATTGATGCCGTGCTTTCAACTGATGGAGGTGTGTCCCCCACAGCTGACTCCTATGTTCCTGTCGGTACTTCAGCAAAATCCTACATTCCAACTCTCTCTGCTACTGCTCTTGCTAGTATCCTCCTTCCTCACCGGCAGAAAGACTTTGAGAATGATCTGCCACACTTCACATCCAAGCTCACCTTCTCTTGTTGGGAGACACGGTTCAGTGCCTGGGCGTACGGAGAGATGCTTTTGGAGTACTACTCCCCGGCCAAATCTCCCTTTGTCTCTCAGCCTGCTTAGGCCCCACGTGTTGTTCGGGCTCTCATCAATGCTGGGCCCGAGGAACTCTTGGATGACATTGGTACATACAACGCTGGCCGTGCACGCGACATGCCTGCCAATCTAGTGGGTGCATATGCTCTCATTTGTTGTCACAAAACAGTGATAGGTCATGCTGTCCAAAGCACATTCACTGTCCAGCTGAACACCCTGCACATGCGCGCCGATGAGTTTGCTGATGAGTACTCGACACGCAGCCTGTGCCTTTTGTGTGATTTTGGAACATCAGCTCCAGGTCCCCTCTCTGCTTGTCGTTCCATTGTTGATGGCCTCATTCCAGAGCTCTCTCGCCTATACTTGCATGTCCCTCACTATAAGCTTAAGCGTCTTACTGTTGTGCCAGCCCCTGCAAACTCACCCTCAAGCATCAGACCACTCTACGAGTTCAACACTGCTCGGCTCATCAACTGGTGGATCCAGTTACAGAACAAGCGCCTTCATCGTGCTGCACTTGCAACTGTTAGCACTAAATCCACCTCTACCCATGCAGGCTCCACCTCTTCTTCCTCTATATCTTCCTCCTCTACCACTGCCTCGGCACGATGGAGGAGGTGGACGAGGGCGTGGCCGGGGTAAGGGCCATGACTGTGGTGGTAAATCCTCTTGAACACCTTCTGTCCTCGGTGTTGTCACCTGTGGTGCCTCTGGCCACTCAGCCCCCAAGTGCCCGGCTCCTCATGACGATGCCTATCTCGCATCTACCATGTGTGCCCATTGGGTAAGCATGGGCATCACCTCCTCTCCTGTTGCTACGGCCGCCACCACCGTGATGCCGTCTCCGTCTTCCTCTACCTGTGCATCTGTTTTCAGCACCACCATGGCACCTCTCAAGCAGCCCACTTCTCAGCCCAGTTCCATGGGTTGGATGCCTCCAACCTCTGGTCCTACCGACTATGGGCCCCCGTCCGTGCACTAGAGTGCATCTTTCTGGCCCCGTGATGATGGCCACTTCTCTGAAACAAGCACTTCCGACCGCCACCCTGATTTTCGGGATGAGGAGCACGCCCTGGAGTGATTTTTCACTGAGATCCTCCAGCTTCATTCTCAGGGAGGTGAGGGTGTGAGTGGCCAGTCCCATTCCCTTGTCTGTGAGTCAGATGGAGCTCTTCATGGAACATCGTGTGTTTGTGTTTAGAGAGCTTCGCCTGATGACTTTTCTTGGATTGAAGATTGGCATTTCAGCACGTAGCCCCATCTCCTCGGTCAGCCTTCGTCCGTCCCCCTCTTGGGCGTTGTTGCTTTGTGTCTTGTTCAGCCATCTGCCCACGTGTCAGATGGCTTCTGGATCATTGACTATGGAGCCACTTATTTTTGGATCAAGCATTTTCCTATAAAAACTCGCACATTTCAGGCAATACAATACTAGGGGTTTCTCCACCACTTGTACCTCCAACTCTTGTGCTCCTTCATACGCCAGCACTGCCTCGTTCCTAGAAGTGGCCTACAGTTCCTAGGGGATGCCTCCACTCTTGTCTTACCCTTGCGGCTGGTCACCACCTTATGGAAATTGGTCTTGCAAAACTCCTCCTTCCACCACCTGTGCTCCTCCATGTTTCCAACGAACCTGTCTTCCATCATACCATTAGCACTCCATCCCTACCACGTTGTTGGTCCCAGCCAGCCCGTCGTCTATTGCCAAGGAGCACCAATTGCACTATTCACTCATTCACCTGTGGTGTCTGCATGATTAGGGAGATGAATTTGATTGCATTGGCCTGAGTCTTTGTGTGTCGGTCCAATGGTACCCTGTTTGGGGAGTACTCTGTGGCAGTGCTCGAAAAATTACCTGAGGCTGTATCGTGGGCTGAGTACTGGTAGTTTCTCATTAATCCCTGTTTTCTCACTTTGATTAGAAAGTCCGCACCATCCAACCACGCCATTGGAAGATTTGCAACTTACTGATGGTGTTCTCTGTCTCGTCTCTCCCTCTGGCCAATCTCCCCTCTTTGCCTTTGAGGCCATATCCTATATGACGTGGGTGTGGAACCATGTTCCTCACTGTCCTCTCCCCTACCATGTCACTACTTTTGAGTGCTGGACAGGTCGTCGTGACGATCTTCGTCTTCTGCGTGTTCCTTGGTGTTTCCCCTTTCTCAAAGACTTGGTGCTTTTGGGAACCTATGAGCTGTCGTGTGGTCGAGTCATGAGATGCTCTCTTCTTTGAACACCTGTTTGAGCGTGACTACCCTCGCTTTGTTTTGTTCTCTGCTCCTCCTCTTGTCCCTTCCTCTCCGTTTGGAGGAGTTTCTCGGTCCCCTCCATCTGATAGGCCTCATGTTGTACCCTCAGTGCATACCCCGGAGGCCAGCTCCTCCCCTCCTTCTTTCACGTGCACTCCTGTTGCCTCTCTGCATGGATCTCCTTCTGTGTCCCTTTCCTCCACTCCGGCTATCTCCACCACAAGTGGTCCCCTTCCTGTGACATCTCCCGTCTCGAAGTACCCTGTGCACACCTCGCTTGAGCCCTCTGTGCTGCCCGTCGCCTCCTCATCCACCACTGTACTACCTGTCTCTCCTTACATCCGTGGTGGTCGTCTTCGTGCCTTGGCTTCTCAGCCGTGCACGTCCTCCTCTCACTCTTGTTCCTCTGCTCCCTCTGGGCCCAGTCCTGATCGCCCCATAGTGGACCATGGGGGAGTACCCAGACCAGCCTTCTCGGGTGAACCGGGCTTGCGGGCTCTTGGCCTGGCCACCACTGCTCATCTACTTTGTCCATTGTTGCGTCATTTGTCCACCCCCGCACCTCTCTTGGGAAATCTCTTATTGAGCAGGAGTTCCATCTGGCTATTCACTCCTCTACTGCTGGGTATGTTGCTTCGTGCTTTGCAACTACAGGTCTCTCTCCTCTCCCACTTGAACCACTGTCAGTGCGGGGCGCCTGTAGTGCTCCTGAATCAACCTTGTAGGAGCAAGGCATGCAAGCAAAGCTTGATGCTCTTGCTGACCATGATTTCTTCGAGTTGGTGGACCTTCTTCCAGGAAGGACGGCAGTGGCAGCTAAGTGGGTGTACCGGTGCAAGCTGAATCCAGGAAACACTGTCGAGTGGTACAAGGCCCGACTCATCACCAAGGGATTCTCACGACTCCCAGGAATCGACTTGGATGAGAAATTCTTCCCAGTTGGTCGGTACACCATAGACAGAGCCATGCTCAGCTTGGTTACCTAGCATGATTTGGAGTTGGAGAAAATGAATGTCAATAATTCATTTCTCCACAGCAGACTTGACGAGAAAGTTTACATGGTCCAACCACCAAGGTTCACAGACGGAACCAACCGAGTGTGGCACCTGCACAAGGCACATTATGGACTCAAGCATTCCCCACCCTGCTGGAACCGTGAGATTACCGCCACCCTTGAGAAGGGAGGTTTTTGGAGAAGTACTGTTGATCCTGCTCTGTTTCTCAGTGCCCCCTCTGTACCTTTGTTGCTATCCTTGTCTATGTGGATGATCTTTTCATTGCCTCCCCCAGCACCACACCTGTTCATTTCGCAAAAGCTCTTCTGCAGTCGGCATACAAGATGAAGGATCTCAGCCCTGCCCATGTCTTTCTAGGTATGGAGCTAGAGCGTGATCGCTCGTGCCGCACGCTGTACGTCGACCAGACTGCAAACTTCCGCAGCCTTGGGGAGTAATTTGCGCCCCTTTTGGCATCAGTCCCGTCGGCCTCCACCTCCACGACCCCACCAGGCCAAGTGTCTTGAGATGTGTCAAAGCTGGGGGAGACAGTTGACCTGACTGAGTACTTGAGGGTGATTGGCTCTTTGAAGGATCTTGCCACCACCACTCGAGCTGATGTTGCCTTTGCAGTGAATTTTCTCTCAGTTTTCTCGATGTCCCAGAGAGCGCCATCTTGAGGCCGCTCTTCGCGTGGTGTGCTACCCACTCTCCACGCCACAAACATGGCTTTGCTTTTGTTCACAACCCTCTGTCATTGTGGGTGGGCTCACTAACGACTGGGGAGATGACACTCATGCACGGAGTAGAACAGGGTATATCTTCCTGATTTGTAGCACTGCTGTATCTTTGAAGAGTGGCAAACAGGGGTGAGTATGTGGCCCTTCAAGGAGGTACGTGAGAGGCTGCTTGGCTCTGTTGCTACAGCAACTGTGTGCCTCTGTTCGTTGCATCACCCTACGCTATGACAATCAAAGCACAAAATCCATTGCCAAGAATGATGGCATGCACCACTTTCACACCAAGCACATCAATGTTGAGCATCACTTTGTTCATAAGTGCATTTTTGCTGGCATTGTGCGGGTCGATTGGGTGGAAGCACGATCACAGAGGGCTTATCTACTCACCAAGGCTCTCAGCAGAAACGTCTTCAGGTGTGGAGCTCATGCTGTTGGACTTGCATGTCCCCATGACCCTGGATGACGTGCATTTGGTGTCTTCCTGTCTGTGTACACCACCACGCTCATGAATTCTCGTATGTGATATCTCATTCATGCATGTGGGTTGACTGCTTGTGGGTCATGGGGGAGTGTTGAACTTGTGTCCAGTTCCTGGCCGCTCACATTTATGTATGCCCTGTTGTCTCACCACAGACGCTCACACAAACACACACACACGCACACACACACACACACACACACACACACAT
>SZWC01002801.1:112152-128427 GCA_023375785.1 Penium margaritaceum | reverse complement strand
GGGGGGGGGGGGGGGGGTCGGCCCCTCTCTCACCGTTTACCCCCTCCGTCGGTCGGCCGACGGGGCCAACGGGGCCGAGGGGGCTCACGGGTCCCTCTGAGGGGTCCCTCGAGAGGGGGGGGCTCGACGGGGCCAACAGGCCCCCTCCGATGGCACCCCTCCGTTGGGGCTCAAGGGGGCTCCTCCAAGGAGGACCCTCGGAGGAGGGTTGCAAGTCCCTTCGGCAGCAGCAGTTGTAGTGGCAAGTGCAGCTGCTACGGTTGCTGCTGCTGCTGCTTCCGCTGGTTCTACTACTGCTGCTGCTCTGTACAACAGATGCTGCTGCTACTTGCTACTGCCGCCGTTGCTTCTTGCTGTTGCCGCTGCTGCTGCCTCCTACTACTACTACTGCTTGCTACTGCCACCACTGCTGCTACAACTACGGGCGTTGCTGCTGCTATCGCTGCTACTGCCACTGCTGTGTGCTACAACTACGGCCGTGGTTACTGTTGCCATCGCTGCTACATGCTGTTGCTGTTGCCTCCACTGCTACAACAGCTGCTACTACTACTGCTATGCGCTGTTGCTGCTGTTGCCACTACTGCTCCTACCGTTACTGCTGTTGCTGCCGCCGCTGTTGTTGTAAGCGGCTGCTCTGTCGCCACTACTCCTGTTGCGCGGCACCGCAACTACCGCCACTACGTCTGCTGTTGCTACTACTGCTGCTACTACAGCCGCTAATGCTGCTGTTGCTACAACCACTAATGTTGTGGTGTGATGCTCACCGCCCTGTGGCATTTACGTACAGTCGCTTCGCGCTCCCTCACGCTGCTGCCGGCGTGGCGCCACATGGCGCGTTCTCTTTGCGTTCCACCCACTGCTGTTGATCCTGCTGCTCACACGCCCCCCTGTGCTCTGATACCAAGATAGAATTCAATTAGGGCATACAGGCCCATGAAAAAACGAACATGAGCTCTGTGTGTGAGTGTAATGCAAAACGACAAGAATTTGGCCAAGTCTGGAACGCATCATACGAAAGAACAAGGAGAGTTTACAAATGAGCCCCTAGAGGGCTTATGTAGGGGCACCGGCAGCTAGCCGCACCGGGCCCCGTCACCCCCGCTGAACCCAAATGAGTCAGCGGGGAGAACACACTGCATAGAACACATGAATAACAAAGGTGGTCTCCTCGAGGCACCGGAATAGCTCTCCGAGTGCCGGGTCTCGACCATCGAGAAAATACAAGCAGTGCTAGAAACAGTCGGAATCAGCGTCCAGACATCACAAACGACTTTCCAAACATCGAAAGCACTACTACAGCCATCGAGTCTCCACATCGCACCGGTACAGTCCACCGGGTTCTCTCCTAGCTCCCGACAAGCGAACAGGGTTTCCAGAATGCATCGACTGCATCTCCGTGGTGCTCTCGTAGGTGCTGGAGAAGTCTTGGGATACTTGAGAGGCCCGTCGTGTCATCGCGCTCTCCTCTACCCTATACTACCAACGTGGGGTATATCGGTAATCCATCGACGTCACTCGTGACAAGTGGAAGCCACACAAACCAACAAGATCACCATGACTTGGACCCTAAGCAGAACACAACGCTGTAGACACAATGGTGAAGTCAGATCCAGCACTAGTTGCATGCAGACAACATCTGCAGTGGTAGTGACCGCCGGCGGCACGACTACCAAGGAGGCCTTCCGATGGAGCTGAGCACGTCGACCATCGGAGGGAGGAGGCTCCATCAAACTGCGTGTAGGCCTCAGCGTGCGTCGGCTCCACCGGACGACACTCCAACAGCGTCGTGTCTTGCCGTCAGTCATCTACACGCCGATGTACACAAGCCGGGCGGACACAACAGAGCATAATGACAGATGAGCAAAAACCAACAGCATTCACTTCACAACAGAGGAGAGTCACACACTGAGAGACATGCATCCACATACGCTCGTGGTCGACGTGGTTTTCTTAGTGATGATAGGCATGCCTAGCTAGGAGTGGTTGAGTTGTATAGAGGGTTGCTGATCCTACGGGGCCACACTCTCGGCTCTACCGGAGTGTGAGCTAACCACGGCAGCATTTTGCCGACAGGCTCTGTTTGACCCCGGGGTGGCGACCGGGTCCCATGTTGGTTTTTGCGCATCTCTCATTGTGCTCTGTTGTGTCCTCCTGGCTTGTGTACATCGACATGCAGATGAATGACGGCGAGACATGACGCTGCTGGAGTGCCTTCTGGTGGAGCCGACGCACGTTGAGGCCTACTCGTAGTTTGCTGGAGCCTTCTCCCTGCAGCGACGTGCTCAACTCCATCGGCAGGCCTCCTCGGCGATCGGGCCGCCGACGGTCACTGCCACCGTAGATGCTGTCTGCATGCGTCTAGCACTGGATCTGACTGTTCCATTGCGTCTGCAGCATCATGCTCTGCCTAGGATCCATGTCTCATGTTGCGTGGAACTGTTTGGTATCATGGACCATCGTAGGCACTGCCTGGGTTCGGGCAGTCATAACTCTTCGCTGATTTTTTTCTAGCTGCTTCTGACTGCACGACTGCGTTTGCAGCGTTGATATGATGGTATGGTCCAGTTTTCAAGCAAAACGGACGACGCCCGGGTTTTGGGCTGTCGGCCGTCTGGCAGGGCTCATCGAGAAAACTCTACCTGCCAAAAAATAGGTCTGGGTCTATTTTCTTATCGGCTGGTTAACTTAGTAACAAGCTCTAGAGAGCTGGGGAGGAGCTGAAACTTGGAAGGGTCTCCCATTGTTGTTCATTCTTCATTCCTAATCAGTCACTTTCAGTTTTCAGCTGCTTTCTAGTGCTAACACTGGCGCGTGCATTTCTGAGTAACAAACGTACAGCATCCAGACTTAGAATCTAGAGCAGCAGACAGAGGGGGCAGCAGAGTTAAGCAACGAGCGTGGAAGCCCGCACGCTGCATCAACAACGCTACTGCCCCAACCTGCTACTTAGCTTTTCCATTTTGGTATCAGAGCCAGAGCGTAGTAGCAGCAGCAGAAGACTGGAGTACAGGTGCCAGACGATGCCGGCGGATCCCCATATGCGCCAGTGCAGGGGAAATGCTGCCGGATTTTTTCCGGCAGCATTGACCCGCCTGGTGGCGGCGTCAGATTTATTCCCACGGCCACTGGGCCAGGGGAAATGCTGTCAGATTTTTCCGACAGCACTGACCCCCACGCGTGATGCGAGGAGGTGAGCGGCAGGCCGCGTCGGACACTTGCGGGCGACGACGCAAGCGGCAACGTCATCCAGGTGCAGTGCCTGGCAGCAACGAGCAGCAACAGCATCCTGCAACAATAGCAGCCGCAGGCAGCAGCAGCGAGCAGTGGCAGCAGCAGCCAGCAGCAGCTGCGTGCAGCAGCAGCAGCCTTTAGCTACAGCAGCTCGCAGCAGCAGCAGCCGGCTGCAGCAGGAGCAGCAGCGAGCAGCAGCCGGCAGCAGCCAGTAGCGGTTGCTATTGCTCGTAGCCCGCAACTCGCCGCGAGCACAGGTTGCAAGCTGCGAGCCCGCCGCTCGCAGCGAGCAGCAGACTGCTAGCAGCAAGCTCATTGCTCGCAGTCCATTACCCATAGCGAGGAGCAAAGCTCGATGTGACAGATGAAAAGAAAAAAGGGCGAAAAAAATCCCCCACCCCACCAGCAACTTTGTCGCGACTGCAGCACCCACCATAGTCACTACAGCAGCCACAACAGGCGCAGCAGCACGAAGCAGCAATAGCAGCAGTGGTTGTTGCAAGAGCAACCGCGGCAGCACCAGCTGCAGCAACAGCAGCAATTGTAGCTACAGCTGCAGCAGCAGCAACAGTAGCTGCAGCTGCAGCAGCAGCAGCAGTAGCAGCCGCAGCAGCAGCAGCAGCAGTGGCAACGGCAGAAGTGGCAGTGGCAGCAGCAACAGAAGCAACAGCAGCCGCTACAACCACACAGCAGCGGCCCCAGCAACGGCCGCTTTTGATGTCAACAGCCATCCGCTGACGTCACTGCTGACATCACTGCTGATGTCATCAACACCAAAAAAGGAGAAGGGGGGAGCAACTCTACAACAGCAACCCTAAAGGTAACACAGTAGCAGCTACTGACGTCAACCGTTCTAGCCTGACGCCACTGCTGACATCAGCAGCACACACAAAAAAACAAAGGGGTTACAAAATCCACCATGGCTAATAGCCCCAGTGGAGAGGGATCCTCGTCTGTTTTGGGGACCCCCAGCCCCCCTTTCCCGCAATAGCAGCAGCAGATGCAGCAACAGCAGTATCAGTAGGAGCACTAGTAGCAGCAGCAGCAGGTCGGCGCCTCCGACCCCCTGGCCGCCATTCAGCAACAGCTCGTTGCCTTGCCGTCATGGCTGCACTCGCGCGCATCCCACCCAGAGCTCGAGATGCACACGCTCTTTCATTTCACTCCATAGCACACCCGGAGGGCCGAGCTACCCTATGCAAGGCTTGAGCCTCTCCTGAGGCCGCACATTGGGATGTTGCCTGTGCCAACGAGCTCACTCCTATCCAGGAACACCACGTCTATGACCTCGTCGATCTCCCTCCAGGTCGGAAGGTCATCGGTGCCAAGTGGGTCTTCCAGCGGAAATGGAAGCCGGACGGGTCCTTGGACAACTACATGGCCCGCCTCACAGCCAAGGAGTTTGCTCAGGTCCCTGGGGTTGATTACGACCAGATCTTTGCCCCAGTTGGTCGGTTCTCCAGTAGCTAGGCGCTCTTCAGCCTGGTTGCCCAGCACGGGTGGGAGCTGCATCAGATGGACGTGAGCAATGCTTTCTTCCATGGCTCGCTGGAGGGTGAGGAGCTCTACATAGTGCAGCCCCCAGGCTTCAACGACGGCACTAAGCGAGTCTGGCGGCTGCGGAAGGCCCTTCATGGCCAGAAGCAGTCGCCTCGGTGCCGGAACCAGGAGATCAGCAGCACCCTCCTTCGTAGTGGCCTCCTACGCAGCACCGCTGATCCCGCACTGTTCGTCAGCCCGCGAGGCAAGACCTTCGCCGCTATTCTAGTCTACGTCAACAATCTCCTCGTTGCGTCGCCAGACATGGCTGCCATCCAGCGTGGCAAGGACCTGCTGCACACCGCCTACCAGATCAAGGATCTCGGGTCTGCCCGAGTCTTCCTGGGTATGGAGCTCGAGCATGATCGCTCCCAGGGCATCCTGCACGTCCACCAGGCTGCCTATGTGCAGACCTTGTCCACTCGCTTCGCCGAGGACCTGCCCCTCGTGCCAAGCACATCTTCACCCATCTCATCTGATGGTCAGGTGAAGCTCAAGAGTCCTGACCCAGCCGTTGTGGGGGAGCCAGTTGACGTGACAACGTATCTGCGAGTCATCGGGTCACTGATATTCCTGGCGACGACGACGCGCCCAGACATCGCGTTCGCCGTCAACCTCCTGGCTCAGTTTTCTCAAGAGCCGCGTCACCTCCACTTCGAGGCTGCGATCCGAGTATTGCGCTATGTCGTCTTGACTCCTCGGTGGGGTCTCATGTTCCGCCGCCAGCCGTCAGTTGTCGTAGTGGGCTACATCAACAGTGACTAGGCCGGCAGTCCGGACGGTAAGAGTCAAACAGGTTGGATCTTTCTAATCGGTGGCACGGCTATGTCCTAGCGTAGTGGTAAGCAAGGGTGCATTGCATGTAGCACTGCTAAGGTTGAGTACGTGGTCCTTGGCTCAGGCACGTGTGAGAGTGTGTGGCTGTGTCGTCTGTTGTCCGAGTTGTGTCAGTCCGTCGCATCCATCACATTGCATTGTGACAATGAGAGTGCCATGGTCATCGCTGACAATGACGGCGTGCATCACACACACAAGGCATATCAATGTTGAGTATCACTATGTGCGTTCATTGTTGAATGACGGCAGCATCAGCATTGTGTACGTTGAGACAGCACGGCAGCTGGCTGACTTCTTGACCAAGGTCCTGAAGCGCGACTCGTTCAAGAAGGCTGTGAGTTTGGTTGGCGTGCGTCCGTGAGTGGCCCTCTTTGTCCCTGCATCTCTGCGTGCCATGGTGGAGTCTGTCTGCTGACTGTGTCTCTGCCCGTCCATGTGCACTACGCTTATGAGTCATGGGGGAGTGTTGTTTTTTGCGCATCTCTCATTGTGCTCTGTTGTGTCCTCCAGACTTGTGTACATCGGCGTGCCGATGATTGACGACGAGACTCGACACTACTGAAGTGTTGTCATCTAGAGCCGACGCACGCTGAGGCCTACTCGCAGTTCGCTGGAGCCTCCTCCCTCCGGCGACGTGCTCAGCTCCATCGGCAAGCCTCCTTGGCGGTCGGGCCGCCGGCGGTCACTACCATCGCAGATGTTGTCTGCATGCGTCCAGCGCTGGATCTGATTGTTCCATTGCGCCTGCAGCGTCATGCTCTGCCTAGGATCCATGTCTCATGTTGCATGGCAGTGTTTGGTATCATGGACCATCGTAGGCGCTGCCTGGGTTCGGGCAGCCATAACTCTTCGTAGCTATTTGTCTTGCTATTTCTGACTGCACGACTGCGTTTGGAGTGTCGGTATTATGGTATGGTCCAGTTTTCAGGCAAACGGACGACGCCTGGGTTTTCGGCTGTCGACCGTCTAGCAGGGCTTAACGAGGAAACCCTGCCTGCCAGAAAATAGGTCTAGGTCTATTTTCTGATTGGCTGGTTAGCTGAGTAACAAGCTCTACAGAGCTGGGGGGGAGCTAAAACTTGGAGGGGTCTCCCATTGTTGTTCATTCTTCATTCCTAATTAGTCACTTTCAGTTTTTAGCTGCTCTCTGATGCTAACACTTGTAGTTGCTAGGTAACTTCCCAGGTGCGTTGAGTGTCACGAAGCGCAAGACACGCCATGGATGCGGTCAACAAGTTACACAAAGACGACGTGAGTGAGGGGAATGAGCGAGGTAAGAACACACCGGTGAGCACGCACCCACACCGAGCATCACGCCGGGGTGGACCAGTGCCGCCACCCAGGGATCGAGCCCGACCACTTGGAATATTCCGAGGGCGGCTACTCACCAGTGCTCGGCCAAGACCGGCGTGGTGGCCCCGTGAGGATCAGCACCTGGGAAATAGACAGCACCCCCAAAGCACTCAAGGCAAGAGGAAACATGATGAAGGGCACGGTAGTGGAAGTGTACGAGCTCTACCATCGACCGCATCACAGAGTCATAGAAAAAATCATGCAACAGCCACATATGTGCCACAGGGCACTCCTAGGTTCATCAACAGCTTGAAGGCGTCAGAGGCTCCAGCCAGAACATGCTTCTCTGATACTTCCCTAGGTAGGGCCATTGTCACTTAATCTGTACATGTTTGTGCAAAGTGTGGGAGATAAGACGGCATAGAGTTGTGAGTGGCCAACGAACCTCAACACTCCCCCATGACCCGCAGGCAAGCAACCCACACACATGAGAGGACAACAAGAGGGGAACACGAGAGGTGATAGAGATATACCATAGCCAATCAACCTAGATCATGCAGACAGATGAGATCAACGGAGTGAAAAACACTTTTGAAAACATTACGACTGAGGGCCTTAGTGAGAAAGTCAGCTCTCTGAGAACGTGTATCTACCCAAGCAACCTGGACGATACCAGCAGCAATGCACTCACGAACAAAATGGTGTGCAACATTGATGTGTTTGGTGCGTGAATCATGCATGCCACTGTTTTCAGCAATGGCCTTTGTGCTTTGGTTATCACATCGTAGAGTGATGCGGCAAATGGGAACACGCAACTGTTACAACAGACGAAACAGCCAGACAGCCTCACATGTGCCTACACCAAGAGCAACATACTCAGCCTCAGCAGTGTTGCGAGCAACACACCCTTGTTTGCCACTTTTCTAGGAGACTGCAGTGCCACCGACCTTAAAGATGTATCATGTTCAACTGCAGGCATCAGAATCATGCGCCCAGTCACTATCTGTGAATCCGTCCACCACGACTGAGGGTTGTGCACGAAATTACAGTCCAACGCGAGGGGTGGAGAGGGCGTAGTGCACTACCCGCAATGCTATCTCGAGATGACGTTCACGGGGACACTGGGAGAACTGGGACAAGAAGTTCACAGCAAATGCCACATCATCGCGCGTGGTCATGGCAAGGTACATCAAGGAACCAATGACACGGAGGTAATCGGTCACATCGACCGTCTCCCCCAGTTTGGACAACTCCAGGGACTTCAATAGGTACTGACCAGCGGGTGTCATGGGAGTGGACGACGTGGGGACTGATGTGAGGAGCGGGGCGCAGCGCTCCCCCAGGCTGCACACATATGCGGCCTGATGAACATGCAAGGTGCGACGTCCACGGTCACGCTCCAACTCCATGCCCAAAAAGACACGAGCTGGACCAAGGTCCTTCATCTTGTATGCCACCTGGAGCAAGTTCTTGGTCGCCGCAACAGATGCGGCGTCAAGAGGGGCAATGAGGAGGTCGTCCACGTAGACGAGGATGGCAACAAGTGGCTTGGTGGGGGCATTGAGGAACAACGCGAGATCCACAGCGCTCCTTCTGTAACCCCCTTTTTCAAGGGTAGATGTGATCTCTTGGTTCCAACAACGTGGGGACTATTTCAGGCCATAGAGGGTCTTACGCAAGTGCCATACCCGGTTTGTTCCATCTGAGAAGCCGGGGGATTGCACCATATAGATCTCCTCGTCCAACTTGCCATGGAGAAAGGCATTGTTGACATCCATCTGCTCAAGCTCCCAGTCATGCTGAGCCACAAGGCTCAGAAGAGCCCTAGCTGTGCTGTAGCGACCAACTGGGGCAAATGTCTTGTCGAAGTCAACACCAAGAATCTGAGAGAATCCTTTTGCAGTGAGATGAGCCTTGTACCGTTCAACTGTGTTGTCAGGATTCCGTTTATGATGGTACACCCATTTGGCAGCAACCGCCTTGCGACCCGGTGGGAGGTCGACAAGCTCGCACACACCGTGCTCAGATAGTGCCTCGAGCTCTGCCTTCATGGCCTGCTCCCACAACGAGGAGTCAGAGGTCGTACGAGCTATCTACACAGTTAGCGGTTCGGGAGGAAGAGGGGAGAGCCCAGCAGCAGTGAATCACGAGATAACATACCCAGATACAAAGGAGGACAGAGCTGAGTGGAACTCCTACTCGATAGGAGAGTAGCCAAGCGCGATGCTGGGGTGCATGACAGATGCTGCTATAGAGAGGGCAGAGGTAGCAAGACCAAGGGCATGGAGACCAGGGTCACCAGAGACAACAGGGTGAGACTGAGAGGGAAGGGCCCGGAGGCGCCCACCACGAGTGTAGGGTGAGACTAGTGGGATGGACGGAATACGCACGGACGAAGAAGGAGCAGTAGGACACGGCTACACAGACTGAGGTAGAGAGTCCACAGGACTAGACGGCTCTGAGAGGATAGGAGGCGGCACGTTTGTGGCACCGGGAGTGGACGAGGAAGCGCGTGAGGGAGCAGAGGGCTCAAGAGAGACAGCGGCAGAAAAGTTAGGAGACCGACAGGGTGGAGGTGAGTCCAAAGGAGCAGTGGGCACCAAGGGAGATGAAGACAGTGAGGGAGACGAGTGCAGGGGGAACTCCGCTCGGCCGAAGAGGAGATAGAGGATGTCGAGGGACGCTCAGAGGGGAGAACAAGAGGCCCAGGGGACAAAGGAGGCCCAGAGGACAGAGGACCATCCCCATCCCTAGAAGGCGGAGAGAGAGATCCACCGAAGTGGGGAGAGTCATGCTCAAACAAGTGTTCAAAGAAGAGTGCGTCATGAGACTCGATGACACGACACCAAGAAGGATCCCAGAAGCACCACGCTTTGGAGAATGGAGAGACTCCCAAAAAGACACAGAGACGACCACGAGGAGATAGCTTGCCTTCCCATTGGTCCGTGGGAACCCACACAGAGGCAAGATATCCCCAGACGCGGGCAAGGCGGAGGTCAGCCCGCCGGCCAGTCCAGCGCTCAAAGGGAGTGACACAGTGGGGAAGGGGGCCGTCAGGGACACGATTCCAGACCCAAGTCATGTAGGACATGGCTTCAAAGGCAAAGAGAGGAGATTGCCCGGAGGCAGAGAGGAGGAAGCGAGCACCATCAACAAGGGTGCAGTTCCAGCGTTCGGAGACACCGTTATGTTGTGGGGTGTAAGGGGCAGAGGATTCAAGCCGAACACTACACGACTCAAGGAAGCGATAAGTGGGACCAAAGAACTCACCACCACGGTCGCTGCGAAACACGCGCAAGGACCGGAGACAGGGACTCTCAGCCTGCGGGAGCTAGGACACAATGATATCAGTGACATCACTCTTGTGGCGAAGGGCAAAGACCCAACGATATCGAGAGAAGTCATCGGTTAAGCATAGGATGTAGCGGCCGAGGCCGCCAAGGAAGTCATGCGGCAAAGGACCCATGACGTTAGCGTGGACGAGATCAAGAGGGTGCGAGGTAGTGATGTCAGAGGTGGAAAAGGGGGAACGGTGCATTTTGCCACTGGCACAGTCAAGACAGGTGGAAGTGCAGGGCGGAGCAAACGTGGCGGGATCAAGGCCATGGGCGGGCCGAAGGCGAAGAAGGCGCTGGATGGCGGCAGTGTGGATGTGGCAGAGGCGACGATGCTGGAGGTCAGCATGCTCAGGGGACAATGACGGAGTGACATGAACAAGAGCAAAAGCAGCAGAAGACGAGGGCAACGTGAGCGGTACACGGAACACGCGATCACACCGCACACCACAAAGAACAACACGGCCAGAAGAGCGCAGGGAGATGGAGGCAAGGCCACGGCTGGACGAGAAGTCCATGCCCTGGTCGTCAAGGGTAGTCAGAGAGAAGACTGACCTCAAGGTCAGGCACGTACAGCACGTAAGGCAGGTAGACAGTGCCACCAGGACCAACAAATTGGACGAAACCAACACCTTGAACAAGGAGAAGTTGGCCGGAGCCAGTGCGCACAGAAGGAACGGACTGAATAGTTCCGAGGGACACATATGAGGAACGACAGGAGGTCATGTGGTGTGTGGCCCCGGAGTCAATGATCCAGAGGCCAGGTGAAGCACGAGTGGATGGAAGGACAAGACAAACAGCGACGGTGCCATGGGCAGAGAGGGAGGACAAACGACCAAGACGAGTGGGGAACGTTTGAGAATGCCAATCCTTAATCCAGGCACGATTATCAGGCAAGTCCCCATGGACACCACCAGAGGGAGCACCACGGAGAGTGACGTCAGACTCACAGATAGACACACGGGACTGGCCACTCACACTCTCACCTCCCTAAGATCAAAGGTGGAGCAACTCTGCCAACCGACGTTCAAGAGTGCGCGCCTCGTCACGGCGATCAGAGGAGCGCTCTGATTACCGGTCGGATGAGCGGTCGGAGAAGTGTCCATCGTCACGAGCCCAGTGGGGCACGGAGTAGTGAGAGGGTGGGGGCCCGTAGTAAGGTGGTCCAGATGGCACAGGAATCCAGCCCCAAGGGCTGGGTGCACGCGGTGTTGGTTGAAGGCGGGCAAGCGTGGTGGAGAGTGTAGAGGCAGAGGAAGAAGAGGAAGAGGATGCTACCGTCATGGAAGCAACAGCGGAGGTGGCGGTGATACCAGTGCGGGCCCAGTGAGCATGCATGGAGGATGCAAGACGTGCATTGTCGCGGGGGGCAGGATATTTGGGTGCAGAGTGGCCGGAGGCGCCACAGTTCCAACAGGTGACCTCAAGAGCAGTGGAGGCCGAGTGCTTGCCACCGCGACCACCCCCACACCCCTTGCCCCCACGACCACCACCACGGCCAGAACCACCACCTCCCCCTCGGGAAGCACCCTGAGTGGAGTGCGCTGCAACCTGAGAAGAGGAGGGGTTGGAGACCATTGAGGAAGAGGAGGAAGGAGAGGAAGTAGTGACAACAGCAAGTGCGGCGCGGTGCATATGTTTGTTCTGCAACGCGTTCCACCAATCGGTGAGAAGCGAGGCAGTGAAATCAAAGAGGGGGCCGGTCCCGGGTGGAGAATCAGCAGGAACAAGTGCAGAGGCAAGGCGCTCAAGTTCTGCCTGAGAGACGTGGAGATACAAATCAAACAGTTCAGGAATGAGACCAGCAACGATGGACAAGCAGGCAGAGAGAGGACCGGGGGCGGCCCTGCCAAGGTCTCGCAGCAAGCACAGACTGTGTACCCAATACTCATCTGCCGTTTTGTCCGTCCACATCTGCAAGGTGTTGAACTGGACAGTGAGGGCACTCTGGGCAGCATGCCCAGTAACTGTTTTACGGCGACGGATGAGAGCATAGGCGCCGACGGGATCAGCAGGGGTGCCGCGAGAAGGGTCTGCGTTGTACGTACCGATGTCATCAAGGAGATTTTCCGATCCTGTATTGATGAGGGCCCGCACAACACGAGTGGCCTCCACAGGCTGTGGTACAAACGGCGACTTGGCGGGTGAGTAATACTCCCACAACAGCTCACCTTGGGTCCACGCACTGAAGTGCGTTTCCCATGATGTGAAGGTGAGTTTGGACGTGAACTGTGGTAGTGGTGTCTCGAAGTCTTTCTGCTGAGCTGGGAGAAGAGCACGGGCGAAGGCTACTGCTGAGAAGGAAGGGAAGAGGAGTTGGCAACATTGTCAGTGGGAGGAGCCGACGAGTCTGACGAGCCCGACTCTGTAGTAGGAAGAACTGCAGCAAAGCCTGGAATGGTACGGAGATGCTCAATGACTAGTGTGGCTACTGTGGCCGCTAGCTCGTGTTGTGCTTCCTGTCCCTGATGGAGCTCATCCTCAGCTTTGTGTCGCTCTGCTTGCGCCTCACTGAGAGCGGCCTGGAGGGCCTCTATAGTCTCCTCTGGCCCAGGCATGGTGAAAGGATGCAAGAACCCCAAATGCAAGCGTGCTGACAGGGTGTGCAGAGTGTAAGAGAATACAATGAGACACCGTGGGATGCAATGCAATGCTCAGCGAAGTGGCATGGAAGCAGAGTGAAGAGCGACGGGATAACTAATACGGCTGAAGAGAACAGGACTGCCACCCACCCTGCCACTGCCACGGTGAGGCACATAAGCCCCGTGATGGTAGCTCCTGCGACTGCAGCTGAAGCTGATGCCACCAATACGCCGGGGTGATGTGTGGTGTGACGTCACGAGGAGCACCGGTAGACGTCAGCACTGCGGAGGCGGTAGATGCCTGGATGGATCAAACAGCACTGGACGTGGCATCTGCTACAGTGGAGGTTGCTGTGGTAACGGAGGCTGCTGCTGCTGTGATCTGTGTGGCAATGTTTGCAGCAGTAGTTGTATGCAAATTGAGTGAGGCTGCAGTGTGTGCGTATACCTCAGTTGCACGGCCAATGGCCGTCTCTGTAGGAGCACGGCAGGCCCTGGCCGTAGCTGCGAAGGTAGCCTCAGCACCAGTAGCTGCGTCAAGGATGGCACCTGCTAACCCTATGGAGTGAGTGTGGATGGGGAGAACGGGGATCACACCTGGTACCTCGGGTGCCGTCGAGGCCTCGGTGGATCCCGCTGCCGTAGGAGGTGGGATAGGAGTAGAAGCAGCTGCAGGTTCAGTCAGCTGGGAGCTGCAAGGAGGTTGCATTCTTGGTGATAGTGGTGGTGACGGTGGAAGATCGTCCGGGATATAGATCTGGCGATCTATCTCCTCCCCCTCGCGTTCAGCTGATGTGTCAGTGTCCTCTTGCCAGTAGGTGTGATCCAGCATGCACACCCACAGAGGGGTGTCGTCGTCGTCAGCCAGCGTGAAAGGAGATTATGGCTGCTAGTGCAGCCAAGAGAGACACACTGAGAGCACCACACCTAGAGATGGAGCTCGGCTGCGTGAGCGTAGTGTGATGCAAGGGAGAGGAATTGCTTGAGGTGCGGGAGCAAAGAGTGCTACTATGAGAGGTAGGTGGTACAGTGCAAGGTGGAGTGGTGAAGACCGAAGTGCACGGTGAGGTCCTTAGATAAGCGAACCGTACCTTTGTCCTTGGAAGAAGGGCAGCGCCGAAGAATCGAGAGAGAAGAAGTTGCCGTTGAGGCTGCCGTGAGATACAGCCGTTGAAGAGGAGAGGCAGCTGGACCACCGGCGATGTCAGCTGCTGCTGCGGTCGGCAGATGCGGCAAGACTGCTGCGTTTCAAAGAGTGAGGAGTGTGCCCAAGCCTCGGGATCACGCCAGGGACGCGCGTCACTCGCCAGTGGACCAAGAAATAGAGCACACAAGATGAGGTTGAGCGAAGCTAGCACCGAAGCCCCGAACGAGCCTGGGGAGAGCGAGATGGTGCAGCGAGGAGAGTGGTGACGTGGTCTGGGCTAGAAGTGGTGTGCGAGACGGTGCAGGGGTGACAAGAGTGCCACACAGAGATGGAAGGATGGGACGCGCCGAAGAGACGACGGGCCCGATAAGACACTGCGGCATTTAGAGTGTCGCCCAATTTGTCGAGATATCCTCGGCGCTTGACGCACAGGCCCAGGACGTATGCGTCGCAGGGGGTCACCCCTGCTTGCTCTGATACTAGTAGTTGCTAGGTAACTTCCTATGTGCGTTGAGTGTCACGAAGCGCAAGACACGACATGGATGCGGTCAACACTTGCCTTAGAAAACTTGCAAGTTACATAGAGACGACGTGAGTGAGGGGAGCGAGCGAGGTAAGAACACACCGATGAGCACGCACCCACACCGAGTATCACGCTCGGGTGGGCCAGTGCCGCCACCCGGGGGTCGAGCCCGACCACTCGGAATATTCCGAGGGCGGCTACTCACCAGTGCTCGGCCAAGACCGGCGTGGTGGCCCCCTGAGGATCAGCACCCGGGAAATAGGCAGCATCCCCAAAGCACTCAAGGAAAGAGGAAACATGATGAAGGGCACGGCAGTGAGAGTGTACGAGCCCTACCATCGACCGCATCACAGAGTCATAGAAAAAATCATGCAACAACCACATCTGTGCCACATGGCACTCCTGGGTTCATCAGCAGCTTGAAGGCGTCAGAGGCTCCAGCCAGAACGTGCTTCTCTGACGCTTCCCCAGGTAGTGCCATTGTCACTTAATCTGTACATGTGTGTGCAAAGTGTGGGAGACAAGAGGGCATAGAGTTGTGAGTGGCCAACGAACTTCAACAACACTGGCGCGCGCATTTCTGAGTAACAAACCTAGAGCATCCAGACTTAGACTCTAGAGCAGCAGACTGAGGGGGCAGCAGACTTAAGCAACGAGCGTGGAAGCCCGCACGTTGCATCAACAACGCTGTTGCCCCAACCTGCTGCCTAGCTTTTCCATTTCCCCACGTCGAGCCACTCGCATGGGTGGCCCGGTCGACCGGTTCCTATGACCTCACTAGCTCGTGACTCACTCACTTGTTGTTGACTCTCGCTAAACTTCACACAAGGATTATTGCTACTTGTCTTTCATGCCGCCATGGATCTATGGCGTTCCTGTGCATGCTAGACGGCTTAAGCCGACCCTACACATGGCACGTGTCGCGTGGGCTCTCCCTGTTAGTGTTTGACACACACGCAAGTGACCTCTTGTCTCTTCCCACTCACTCACTCACTCACCGCAGGAGATTGAACGCCATTGAAGCCATGGTCCAAGCAAGGCTGTGCGAGTACAAAGCGAGAGTGATCACAGCCATGCTCACCCTCATTCAGTGGTGGGACCGTGCAATTCACCGTGGTTAAGTTTGAGCCACTTGATGGTTGAAATCTGAGGGATTACCTGGGTTGATGCATGCACCACATACGCTCGTGGTCGATGTGGTTTTCTGGAACTATGTTCTTGCATGCTGTGCAGGTTGTTTGGTTCTTGCCCGGGTTGCTGATCCTACGGGGCCACACACTCAGTCGCTCTGAGGTGTGAGAAATCGCGGCGGCATTTTGCCGACCGGTCAGGTTCGACCCCGGGATGGCGACTGGGCCCCACTTCGAGTCACTCGAGTGGGTGGCCCGGCCAACCGCGGCTAAGACCTCGCCTGCTCGTTACTCACATACTTGTTGTTTCCTCTCATTGGTTTTTCAACTTGCTCTCTTACACCACCCGGTCCATGGATGCTTCTCCTCCTAGACTAGCATGTGTGTGAGAGCTTAAGGCGGGTTCTTACCGCTGCCTACACTCCCACCCTCAATGTCTTGCCGAGTGGTCCGGCACAACCTGTTAGCTGGTGCGTGGCCGCCTCGCGCACGATGGCACTGCGAGGTGCACACTCACCGACCAAGTCGTGTGATGCCTACTCCCCTCACTTCCAAAACTTCTGGGGCAAGGGATGGGGGGAAGGAAGGAGGTAGGTAAGGTGACGGGGAAGGGAGAGAATGGGAGGGATGGGGGAAGAGAGGTAGGCATGGAGAGGGA